>PVLD010032046.1:0-15076 GCA_004027595.1 Dinomys branickii
GAGGTGTGGCACAGAGGGTGCCCATGGTAGCTGCTGGGATTGTGATAAACTATGCACATAAAATGCACTTATTACCATGGTCGACAGCTGACTCCTTAATAAATGAAGTAATCTGCATAGAGCATTGTTTTTCTTTTTAACCAACGGATTGACTTTTTCTTTAAGTCTGCTGCTTAAAATTTGCCCTTCCGGAAGAAGGTAAATAGTGACAATGAAATCAGGTCTGGTGACTGAGGATCAGTTTACAAACCGTAGTGCGAAGGCGCCATCTGCTGGCAGAAATCATTGCAAAAGCCTGACCGAGGGCTGCCACAGCTGCTCAGCGCGCTTTTTTGAAGTGTGTTTAGGAGCTGTAGTCTGGCCTTTTGATGAACACGGCAGTTATTCAAGGATACAACCTGCCCCAAACTAAAACTGAATCTACAGTAAGAGTTGGTCTTAATGAGAGTGCAATTTCATTTTCCCTTTGGAGGTTTTTAAGCATCGTCAGTCCTCCAGAGAAGGCTGGTTTGCAAGTATCGTATGTGGCGCATACAAAGGTGTATTGTAAGTACAGTTCCATGAGGAACACCTGTAAACCGTTACACAATTCAGCTCAAGAAATCTGTTAACGAGTCACCAGTGTGGGAATGCATAACTAGTGGTGTCTGCATATTTACAGGATACTTCAGTGAAATGAAGGAATTTCAGCCCCTGGAATACAGCTTGAGCATCCCTTAAAAAAAATACTGCAAACCAGAAGCATTTGGAATTTTATAAGTTTCTGCAGTATTTTCATATACATGATGAGATATCTTGGGGATGGGACCCAAGTTCAAACCCAAAATTCATTTCCTTTCATGTGTGCCTTACAGGTAATTTTATACAACATAAAGTTAGTGTGGCCGTGTTTTGACTGTCACCTGTCAGAAGAGGTCAGGTGTGGGATTTTCCACTGGTGACACAGAATGGTGACATGAGGGTCTCAGATCTGGGGGCTGGGGATGCAGCTTGGTGGTAGAGTGTAAGGGCTGGGTTCTAACCATAGCACCCACTCCTTCCCCCCAAATTCAGATTTTGGAGCATTTTGGGTTTCAGGTTTTTGGGTTAAGAATACTTAACCTATACTGTGAGTAAATCATAGAAGCATAATGTTATGTTTAAAAGGAAGCAGAATCTAAAAGTCTACATAGACTATAACGGCCACAACAAGGGGTGTTCATTTGTAAGGAAATCAAATCCTTTGCTGACTTTATCACTGCACCGTCAGTGATACCAGCTAAAATGTCTTTGTTTGACTCCATCCACCAGGAAGTCACACAGAAAACGTGCATAAGCCTTGGCCAAAATCACCAAGACCAAAGGAGAAGGAGGACATTGCTGCAAATGTTAAGTCACATTGATTTGTCTCTCTGTCATCATCAACAAGCATTTCGTGACAAGTTTCAAGAAGATTTTTAGCCTGTAACGATTTCCTCCTTCAACCCTGTCAGAATAGTGGAGGGATGAAAAGAAACCTGCAAAACATTCAAGGCTGGAGCAGTTACTGGCAGGGTGCACAGACAGGACTTTCCAGAGAAGGCAGAGTAGATGCAGCCCTCTCTCCTCAGGATGGCGTGAGTCAGGGATTTAAAAGAGTACCGTCTGCCTTGCGCGGGGGCTGGAGACCAAGGCCCAGGAAAGAGGAAGGATCAGAGTGGCTCCTAGGATGTGAGGAATGGAACGTGTTTGACTCTCCTGGGAGAACTGGCACTGTATTCACAAGCTCCTGCTCCTCTGCTCGTCCTGGTCCGAATCTAGCTCAGGCGCAAAGCTCCAGAATAAGAAAACAACTGTATTAGCCTGGTGTAGGTCAAGGGCCGTCCATGGCTAGAAGGCCAAGCCCCCTGCTGAATCTCCCTAGACATCTATGCCGTGGAGAAACAATACCTTACGTCACAGCGAGTTTACCCCGACACTGGCACTGACACCGGATGGCCAAAGAAACATAAGATCACTACAACAGAGCCTTTAGAGATAATAAACAAACCGGGTGTGCTGGGCAGGGCTGTAATCCCAGCATTTGGGAGGGAGAGGCAGAAGGATCCTTGCAAGTTTGAGGCCAGCCTTAGCTACATAGTGAGTTCAAGGCCAGCCTACACTACATAGGGAGACCTTATCTCAAAGAACAAAACAAACAAAACAACAACAAAAACGTTTTAAAATAAAACTGCTATATGATCCAGCAATATCTAGGAATATTAAGCCCAAAAGAATTGAAAATAGGATCTTGAAGAGATATGTGCACACATGTGTTCATGGCAGCACAGTTCACACTATCCCAGGAGGTGGAAGCAAGCCATGTATCCATGGATAGATGAATGAATGAATAAAATGTGATATATTCACACAATGGAATATTATGCAAGCCTTAAAAGGAAGGAAGTTCTGACATACACCATAATACAAATGAACTTTGAGGACATTATGCTACATGAAATAAGCCAGTTTTGGAAAAGACAAGTCCCGTATGATTCCAATTATATGGTGTGTGCAGAATGGGCCCATTCGTGGAGGTAGTACAGCATTGGTTACCAGACACTGAAGGGTTGGGGAACCGAGATTTGGTATTTAGCAGGCACAGAGTTTTAGATTTGCAAGACTAAGAATCCTGGGGATGTGTTTCACAACCATGTGTATATACTTAACACTGCTGAATTGTATTTTCAAAATGATTAAGACGGTTGTGTTAGCTTCTTGCTGCTGTGACCAAATCCTGAGAAAATCAATGTAGGGGAGGAAAGACTTCTGGGTTCGGAGCTTTCAGTCCATGGTCAGCTGGCACCGTCGCTTTCCGCCCGTGGTGAGGCGGAAACTTCACGCAGGAAAGGGCTGATGGGGAGAAGCTGCTTCCCCCTAGCAAGGAGGAAGCAGGGAGCCTAAGGAAGAGCCACACTGACTGCCCGCCTTCTGCTTTGTCCCACTACTGGAGAGCGCCGCCCACATTCCAGCGCGGTTCCTTTTCACAGCTGATCGCCCATACCAGTGATCCCAGCAAACACTCTCAGGGACACCCGGAAATGTGCGTTACTAATCTCTCTCCCCCGACCCTCCCTCTTTCCCTCCCTCCTCCCGCCCCTTCTCTTCCCGTTTCCCTCCAAACCACAGCGTCGCCCCCTGACACAGCCGGGAAGCAGAGCACAGGGAACCCCAGGCTCGGTGGGCAGCTCCAGTTCCCCTATCCACTGCCACTACATTTCCAAGTAGAAAGAAGGAAGCTGGGTGTGGTGGTTGGCTCTGGGCAGCACAAATTCCCATCGCAACAAAACAGCGCGCGTGCGCACACAGAGCTAAGACAGGAGCCTGAGGGATGGGGTGTGAGGACCATGTCCCACGGCAGACGGGGAGCTACGGAGAAGAGAGCAGACACCCGTCCTTAGCCCAGTGACACAGGGCTCAAAGATGCTTTTAAGAATATGACGCAGCTGGACACTGGTACATACCTGTAATCCCGGCTACTGGGGGCGGGGGGGGGGGGCGGAAGCAGGAGGATCACAAGTTTGAGGCGATGCTGAGCAACAGAAAACAAGCAGAAACGAAAACCCAGCCAGGCATGTGGCGCACGCCTGTGACTGTAGCACTGGGAACCTGAAGCAGGAAGGATCACAGGTTTGAGCCCACCTGGGCAACTTAGTGAGACCCTGTCTCACAAGAAAACAAATAAAAATAAATAAAAGGGTTGGGGAGGTTGCTCAGCATAAAGCCCCTGGGTTCAATCACCATAATAAATGAGTACATTTAGAAATTAAAAGGGCTGGGGAGGCCACTCATTGGTAGAGAGCCTCAAACCCCAGTACTCCAAGTACTGCAGGAGAACAAAAAGAATCTGATGAAAAAATGAGGTCTTTTCTACAGAAAACGTACACATACACAGCACTGTACAGCATCTCAGCTAGCTCATGCCCTAAATGTCCCACCCATACATGATTCCAAGATAAACATGTCTATGTAGAAAGTTTATTTCCATCCATAAAATATATCACTAAGTGGCTGAAAAAGGTACATATTATTTTAAAACATAGATTTTTAAAAATCATAGTAGCTTCTTAGCAAAATGCTTCTGTTTTATGTATTTACAAGATTATACTATATTTAAGGTACATTTTTTTCCCCTCAAGCCAGCCAGAGAAAAGGACACCAATAAACCTACTTATTGGCTCTTTCCACCTTGTGCATGAGACGATTCAGTTTTACAAAAGTTCCTGTGAAAGTAAGAGTAATCGCAGACAGCTTCTAGAGAAAAGTCCAGCAAAGCAGCAGTTGATAATATATTTTCTTTTAATGATGGAATTAACCTTGTTTTGGTAATCTACAGCCTGCTTAGGGTCTGCAGTGTGATGAAGTCCTTAAGACTAATTTGTTTCTCTAGGAATCTTCGGCCTGCGCCTGTGGGGAGGGCGGCCCTGCATCCAGCTCTCTGCCGAAAGCCCGCCTGTTCTGGTAGATGGAAGGACGCTCTGAGACACCGCCATCCACATTCTGGTACATCTGCAAGTGGGAAGAGACCTTCTTGTTATGACTTACACACTATGTGCCCACGTGGCAAACTATCTAAATAAAGTGACTGTTTTACATAGATGATTACTTTTACTGTGCATGAGCCTTAGAAAATATCCTACATAGTATGGAGAAAGCAGTCTCAGCCCTTTCATTTGCAGAGAAACAAACCAGAGTCCAGTATTTTCATTATTTTTGTATGTGTGAGATTGAACCCAGAGCCTCGAGTATCATTACAGTGTCTATTCTTATAGACAAAATCTACTCTCAGATATGAAGTGTTACTCTAACACTTACAGAGCCATGTAGAAAAGCCATAAAAGAGAAAGGCTGGGCCAGGGTATAGCTCAGTGGCACAGCACCTGCCTGGCAAGTGCTAGGTCCTGAGCTCAATTCCCAGTACCATAAAAAGAAAAAGAGAGAGAGAGAGAGAGAGAGAGAGAGAGAGAGAGAGAGAGAGAGAGAGAGAGAGAGAGAGAGAGAGAGAGAGAGAGAAAGGCTACAAGAGAAATCTGCTCCTTGTGGAATTAATATGGGGGACTGATGACTGATGACCAAGTTTCACCTGGGAGTTTTATGGCCTTTGAAGTCTTTTTCCAAAATGAAAATGGCTTCACTTGTTTTTTCTGATTAACTCCTACAACTTTTAAGAGGCCATGTCCATTTTTATTTATTGTTTTGTCCTCCTCCTGCCTCTTACCCGAACACCTCTGTAAGAAGCATGCTTTTAAGTTCTTCGTATGCGAATCTAGAAGCTGTTTGGGTTGAGGCCGGTGGATTTTCATTTCACTGCTTTGAGGTTAGTGAATGTGCCCTGTATGATGAGGATTCTATTTAGGCTGAAATTCTCTTTCTTCAGTGGCTTTGTCAATTCCTGTCATTGTTATGTTTCCTTCTTTTTGTTTTTGTTTGCTTAAGACAAGGTCTCATCATATATCCCAGGCTCGCTTCGAACACAGGATTCTCCTGCCTCATCCTCCTGAGTGCTAAGATTACAGGCACACGCCACCACCCCTCGCTCTTGTGGTTTCTGTCTCCACAAATTCCTTTTGTTTTTTTTTTTTTTTCTTCTTCTTCATTTTGTTGGATCGATTATGACATCTTTGTCTTCTCATCACCTCGCCTGCCACTGCCTCAGTCTACTCCGTTACTGCCCATCCCTGTTGTCATGGTCATCTCTTAACTGCTGTCCCGATGTTGGGTTGTTGACCTGGCTTCTCCAAACATGCTTTACACGTCTCCCCCCCCACTTCTCCCTTTTTTCCTCTCCAGAAGTATTTGCTCAGCACCTTCCTGTGCTGACCATGGAGGTAGCAGCTGGGGACAGAACCAAGTAGATGTGCTTTCTGACCTATTTTCATGGTGACCTCCATGGATTCATTTAATAAATGTGGGGCAGGCACATCATGTGACTTAGAGAGGACCAGAGCAGTGAGCCTGCATCACGAGTCAGGCGGTGATGAAAAGACAGACCCATGAGGCACAGTCAGCACGTAACATGATGTAAGCCCCACGCAAGGTTCTATATAAAGTGCTGAGGACTCAGAAGGAGACCAAAATCTGACCTGGGAAGTTGGGAGGCTTTGCCGAGAAGACAAAAATCGATCTGGGCCTGAAGATGGAGGTGTGACTGTCTACCCTACGAGTCATCTGTGCACACCAAGTGAGCGCTCTGCCTCTGAGCTGCAGCCCAGCCCAATCCCAAAGCCTTCCCTGGGTCATCACTTGTTAAATGACGCTATGCATGTTATTCAGTGGTTCCTTGCTCTGAGCCCTATTGGTGTTGAATCTACATTTTCTCTATTTCTGCCCCCACTTGTGGGTTCTCCATAAGTCATGTCCCTTCCCATTCCTCAATGAAGCAGGAGTAGATTCTATACAACCACTCATATACGTCCAGGACGAGTGTCCTGGGCATAGGGGCAAGCCCAGTTTTCTTGTCTAAGGTTTGTGCATAAGAGATGCAAAGGGCAACATGAACAGGCAAAAGAAGGCTTTGCTTGTGGTGGGCAGGGCCGCCGGGCTGGTTATGCGGACCACGCTCTGAACAAAGTGCCCAGCTAGGGCCGGAACCACAGCTCACTGCTAGGGCATTTGCTTGGCGCATGCAGGGCCCGGGTTAAAACCCAACAGTGCCTAGCACAGCAAGCAAGTGGGGGCCGATGCCCGATGTGGACTTCGCGTCTTCAGATTGGCGGCCCCAGCCCCTCGGAAGTGGCTGTCTTTGGATTCCTCTCGCCCTCAGAGGGCGCCATTTTCTCCCTTGCTTAAAGAAGCGGCTGGGTTTTTGTGTGTGCTGCCCCTGGCTGTGATGCTGGAAGGGGGGAGGGGAGAAGGGCCGTCCCTCCAGGCAAAGTGGGCGAGGAGAAGTTGGTAAACTTGAGGACGGGTTCCCACAGCGATTCGTCATCCATGGAGAGGTTGCCATTGGAGAGTCACTGAGACCTCCCAGGCTCCTGAAAGGAGGAAAGCAGATTTGGACATCTTATTGGTACGACAGTGTGAAGGGGGCTGCTTGAGTCAAAATCACCATGGTCCTGAACAGAGCTAGGTTGCTCTTTGGCTGGGGTGGGGCCTTGTCCTGGCTTGGCTACCTTTACAGCTGAGCTTTCTTCCGTATTCTCCTCTCGCTTGTATGTTAGCTACAGCCATTATTTTCCACTCACTTCCTCCACTTTGAATGTCACCGACAGCGGTACCTTTGTAGCCTGCAGAATCACGCTAATGCTCTGTTCTCAAAGAGCCAAGATGCTCTCCATGTTTCACAGTTTCATTGAGACCTAAGTAAATGTCACTCAATCCTTTCTCTTTACTCCGACAACTCACTTCTCAATTCCTTGTGTAATTCTTCTTTCCAACAGTCTACAAGCACCATAGGAAGTTTCTCTCTCTCAGATTTTTTGCCCAATTCTGTGGAAATAATTTTTTTTTAGGGAGACCTAGGAATTGAACTCAGGACCTTGTGCTTGCCAGGCAGGTGCTTTACTGCTGAGCTATATCCCCAGCCCTCTGTGGCAATAATTTAATTTATGTGATTTTTAAAAAATCGTAATAGAAGAAAAGGATACCCATCATCTGAACAGGTCTGTAGAGACAACACAAAACTGAAAATGGACTCTGAATAATTTAGAAAGAAGCACAATCAACCAAAACAACCAGATTTATATTTAGCTAGCATTTCATGAAGAGATACTGATTTCTCAGTATGCGCTAAATCACATTCATCATCTCAGTGCTTTTTTACTACCTGCCCCGTGAATTAAGGTTTGTTAATCTCATATTTCACACCAGGAAACTGAGCTAGAGTCCCACCCTGAAGACTAAGCAACTTCAGATTTGAACCTCGGTATTGGAAGCTCAAGGTCCCACACTTTATCCATGTCATGTAGGGAGGGAGGGCCCCTTTCACTAGGAGGTTGCTGATAGAGGAAGAGTTAGAAAAGTAATTCCAAGTCCCCAAAGTTCACATGGTCATCTAGGCAGGCAAGCCTCTCTACAGGGAGAGAACTGATGCAGAGCAAGGTGAATTGGTTTGTCATAATGGACGGGGCTGGTAGGAGGTGGAACCGTTGAGCTGGTACTCTGCTCTGACAAGGCCAGGCCATTGCTTTTCGCACTCTACCGTAGTACATGATTGGGCAGTACGATTATTCCAGTTGAATGCTTCATATTGAGTTAAGAGAGGGACAGTGTTTCTGGAAGGATTAAATTTTATTTTGTCATCTAATCCTCTGCACTGGTTCCTTAAAGCTATTAATTTATTAATCAACTGGCTGAGATCATCAGGAAAGGTGGCATTTTTCTAAAAGTACCTGTCAATAGGTATCTCACCCAATACAGCTCTCATAGGGCAACCTAGACAAAGTGTGGACAGAAAGACAGCTTGGTACCTCTGGATCTTAGGAAGTCAACACAAGTGCTGTAAAATACCAACTTCCTTTATGGTCATGTCTTAGCCAGGCCTGGCTACTACATACCGCTTCTTCTGCATCTGCCAGCTGACATCCTAAGAAGGAAGTCAGATTAGGGAAGGACGGCCGTTTCCTGGAGTCAAAGGCCCAGCAGGATTGCATTATGAAGTATCTGCAAAAGTGACAGCACAGGACCAAAATGAGGAAATCTGAATGAAATTAAACAGACCAATTCTCCATCGGATGCCATACTGTTTATTGTGTAGAACTCACTATTTATAGTGTGTGTGTTTTGTGGCAAGGACTCTCTCAGACTTTATACTCATATTAGAAAGGAGGAATTAGATGATGGGTAGGGGTCCTTTCAAAGAAATGAGATGTAGGAATTGTGGTCAAATCTCCTGGATCTTTCCAGCAAAGGAATCAAGACCAAAAGTAGGTGCTTCCGAGGACAGGCAAGGTTCAGTTTAGTTCAGAATTTCTAAAACATGAAAGAGGATTTGTCTCTGTTGTTTAAAGAAAAATCATCTGATTCTGTTTTTGCTTTTTACTTCATCTTTTTTTGGTCATGCATTTTGAAATAGACAGTTTGTAAATTTCTGGTTTCACCCAACCTGCAGTCTGATGTGAACTTACATTTCTTCTGTAGCATAAAATGGCTGATCCATTTTAAATCCACTCTGAATGAGTTTATAGAAGTTTGCATCGACCGGAATGCCAGGGTAAGGGTTCACACCTGAGGAAAACACAAAACCAGCATGGCCATTCAGCAATTCCTTCTTTTGTCTGTTTATTTGTCCACTTGACAACAGACAGTTTCCACTTGCCAGACACGGCCTGCAGCTGGTCCTACAGCTGGATACAGCAGTCACGAGTCTTCCCAAGCAGGTTATGGGTCAGCAAGGAGGACCGTTTTAAGGACATTAGCAAATAACACATCAAGTAGTGCACGCTGTGATAAAAGACCGGGAGCTATGGGGACTTCATAGTATTTTGTACTTAGGAGGTTTAAGAGAGAGGGAGATGGGACACAGAGGGAACGGAACACACCAAGCTCAGGGCCCAGGAGGCCAGCAAAGTGCCCAACATACCCAGTGAGAATATTTCCCAGAGCAGGATTCCGTAGGACCAGACGTCACTCTTGATTGTGTAGATGCCTTCAAACAGGCTCTCTGGGGCCATCCATTTCACAGGCAGACGGGCCTGCACAGACCCAAGAGGAGAGCCCAGGGTGAATTTCCCACATGCACACATCATTCAGTAAATGATGAAATGTATTCTTTTCCTGAGGCCAATCTTTTTGCTTTCAAACTACCATTCCAATAATAGTAGCCTGGAGTGGGCAGATGTAACAGCAGTTACTGACTTTCCGTGAGGAAGGGCCAGTCAGTTGCCCGGAGGTAAGTGGGACTTATCTCTGAGGTAAGCGGACTGTCTCGCCACAGCATTTCTCAGAAGAAGGTTAGTAGAAATGCCACCTTTGGGAATATAGGGAGGCGAGTTACGGCATCACTTCCAGAAGTGATACCAGGCTGGCTGCTGTGGCTTTAATAACTTTCCATGGCGTGGAAAGTGGGTTTTGACTGCCCACAGCCTCAGATTTGAATCAAGACACGGGGTGACCTATATCTCGGGGCAGAGTATTTTGAATTCACTCATTTCTGTCATGCGTCAAGGAGCATGTTTCATTTACTGAGTAAAATCAAAGCCCAAGAAAGACACTGTCATTTAAATCCTATACAAGTGGGAGAGCAGGCTAGTCCATTTCATTTCATTCATTGAAGAATTAATTGTGGTTCCAAATGGAATTCACCTTGCCACATAAGACACAGCCAGCTTATAGGGGAGAAACTGCATATTTGTTCAGGAGCATCCAGTAGACTTTTTTTGTGTGTGTGTCTTTTTGAGACAGGGTCTCTCTATGCAGTTCAGGCTGGCCTTGTGCTCACTTTGTAGCCTAGGCTGGTCTAGAACTCACAAGGATCCTCCTGCCTCAGCCTCCCAAGTGCTGGGATTACAAGTGTGTGGAGCAGACTTATAACTTCAGCTGATGCAGTGGTGTTTTTGATCTCTGTGTATTAACAATAACAGGATGGCAGATATTTTTATTAGCTATTTGAGTAGTATGTCCCGTAAATTTCATACTTAATATTTAATTTATGTGTTGTACATTTTGAAAAATGCTTTATGGTAACAGTCATTTTTTTTTTTAGCTAAGGGAACTGAAATGAGTACAAGTAATGAAATTTTTGTTTTTTAAAGTGAATACTGCACTCCAAAGCCCCTAATGGACCTGTTCTGACTAGATGTCCTGAGGGCAGCTGTACCGCTATTTCACTCAACTTTCATCCCTGAAGCTGTAGAAAAGTGTTTTTAGCATGAGGAAGCAAACTGCTGTGAGGGTTTTTTTATGTTCCCATAAATCAAAAATGCACTACAGTGAGTACAGATGTTCACCGAAATAATGACAAAAGACAAACTAGCAGCATGAAAACACGGGAAGGAATGGCAGCCTCACATTGCCCCTGACCACGTAGTTGGAGTCATTCAGGATGTCTCGGGCCAGCCCGAAGTCACAGATCTTCACCACCTTCCCGTGGGTGACCAGCACATTCCTGGCTGCCAGGTCTCTGTGAACACACTAGAAAGAACGAAATTGGAGCGTCATTCACCGTACAGAGCGCACTCTCTCTCTTAGCTCACGGGGATTACAGACGAGTGGTACAAGATGGACGTAGGGCAAACCAAAAGAGTGAAGCGGGGCCACTCCCAGGCCGTGGTGGTCGAGGCGCCAGTGATCTTTCACACCGCCAGAGGGCATGGGCTCTGCTTAAGAAAGAGACGGGAAGGGCAGGAGGACGCTTGGCTGAGTCCCCAGGAGGATTTCTGAAGCTCTTCCGGCACGCTGGTGTGGGAGGCGGGAACATACACAATCTCTTTTCTGGTTGGGAAATGATGTGGAAATAAAATGGAGTAATAGCATGAACAAAGCACTCAAGAAACAAACACACAACTTCGGGGAGGGTTACTAAAGTGGCACTAGGAAGCTCGGAACCTGAGTGATGTCAGGACGTTAACCATAGGGCAGGAAATCTTTAAAACACAAAAGCAAAACCCATAAAAGCTGGTGCCATCACTCTTCAATCGCTCCCCAGTCCCAAGCCAATGTTTTGGGTGCCATCTGTTTACATTTGCCCCCTTTACCATCTTTCCTTTTGAGTACACAGGAATCGAACTCATGACCTCAGGCTTAGCCAAGCAAGTGCTTATGCCACTGAGCTACATCCCCCTTTAGCGTCCTTCTCTGATTTGGTCTGAGTTCTGTCTGGTCTCTGGTAAGACTGGCCAGCCCTCCCCCTTCGGCTTCTTCCCTTTGTAAATTCTGTATGTGGCTCTCCTGTTTCCTTGCTTCTGCTGTGGCAGTTTCAAATGTTTCTTCCAGGACCCCAGGACGAGCCTATCCCCTTCCCAGAAATGTATGTTCCACATCCTCCACCAAGACATTTCATCCAAGCCGGGATGCAGCTACCATTACCCAAATCCCTTGGGAAGAAAATGGTTAATAAAGTAGCAAAGGGATGGATTTCACCTGGTCATAGAGGAGGCGTGAACGGCAGGGAGTGCGGGCTGAAGGGCAGTGATGGGGAAAATGCCAAACAGGAGAGGCCATGGCTTGGGGCAGGCTCTGGGGTCCTGCTGCTTACCACCGTGATGGATCTTGGATTAGCAAATGAGGAGGCAGTGGAGACCAGGGCTGCCAGGAGCCCACGGCACGGCACAGCCAGCGAGGCAGATGCTCAGAGTGGTCAGCTCAGCAAGCAGAGCACACTGGGGTTTGGCTTCCACTCAGCCTCTGGATCAAATATTCTGTGCACAAAGTAACCAGCTGCCCCAGTACAACAGGTGATTAGGGCATGGCAAAGCTGGCTGGGGAAGTAGGTTTGACCTATTAATTATAAAATCCCAGTACACGTGGCCAGAGAAATTCCCCAAGCCCTGCATGTGGACATGCCTTGAGAACCTAAGCAGGTATTTGATAGGATGGCCTAGACCTGACATAACCTGAGGAGGGGGTGATACAAAATCAGGGGCCACGCCGAGTTTTTGTTTCTGTGTTCTCATTTCCATGGAGGCTCCCCTGCCTTTTCTTCTGTTACTTGGCCCAAACTTGCTCCGCAGAGCCTGTTTCTTTTCCTACCTTTAATAAAACTTTGCACTGTGCTGTGTCCTGCACAGCTCTTGATGCTCCCAGGGTGAGGAGGGTGAGAGGATGGAGAAAGAGGGATAGGAGGTGGGATACAGAAAACTGAGGCCAGGGAGGAAGGATGGGAGGAAGGGAGGGAGGCGCTGGGTTCTTGAGGCTGGCCTTGGTCGATCTCCAGCTTTAGCTGCTCCCCACACTACTGTTGGTGTTTATCTTGGCCAGTTCTTTGCTCAGGACAGAAAGAACCCAGACACCACCTGCAGAAGGAGGCTCCAGCATCCCCAAACCTGCCACATACTTGGCTTAGCTAGCCGAGAGCCCCATGTAGTGCTTCGTGGGCACATTTTTGGCTATTGTTTCTCTCTAAAATGCTATTATTTTCCCCTCTCAGCTGGTAACAGACCTACAGGCCCACCTCAAATTTATCTCCTGTGGGGAGCCACAGCAGATTACTTCAAAGCCCGGGGCATTTGAGGACCCATAAGGATACAACCTCCCTGTCTGGCACGTGCGCACAACATAATCCACGTGAACAAGCACGACTTAGCAGAGACAACCACGCATGCGCTACATGGTTGGGCCAGTGCGCGGGAATGTAAAGCTTGATAACGGCCAACATAAGGATGCTTGCTGCTGTTGGCTCCGCGTGCTTTCTTCTTTGGGGACCTGACCCGTGAAAACACCCCTGCAGCCCCTGGCCCCGACACCTCCCCTACCCTTTTCCGTTTGCAGTCACTCGTGTTAAATAGCCAGAGAGCCTGTTTCGCCCTCATGTTTCTCTGTTCTGTGCTACTTTGCTCTGTCTTTTCACGCTTTGGGGGAAGAATAGCTGTTGCTAACTTGGTACCTGCCTGAGTGGCTGCCTAGCCCAGTTTACTACTGTTTTGTGCTCGAAGTCTCACCTGTTCTTTAGGCCCTTAGATGGCTGTTTCTTTCTCACAGTGCTCTCAGTCGAGGTCACCATCTTGTCTCATCACGTGACTTGCTGCCTGTTTGGGTCACCCACATGGGATCTGACGTGTTTGATTTTGAGGGGTGTCATGGTCTCCAGAAAACCTCACCCTTCTTGTGAACGGGAGGTAAGCTCTGATTTTAGATACCATGTAGGCTTCCTCCCTCTGCTGGATTAGGGTGGACCCTTTCCTTGTATCATCTAACAAAATGCAGGTAATTTAGAAACATCTGCCTCACAGCTTGAGCAGGAAAAAGAACTACCAGTAGAGCTTAACTCAAGTGACTGTGAGTCATTCTTAGGATTTTTCAAGGTTTTTTTTTTTCCCCTCAAAAAAAGAGGTTTCTGTCTCTACCGCCTTAAAGTACCAAAGTTTTTACTCTTAGGTAAATGCAAGAGATACTGTTTCTTAGGTGGCTCCACCCTGCTTAAGTAGAGCCATTAAATGGCTCAAGGTGGCTCAGGAGGTCTTAGTGGAGAAAGACTCCACCCTGATCTCATGGGAGTTTCAAAGGACCAGGTGGAGCCATCACGCAGCTCACTCCCTTCCCCAAGAAGTTAGTGGGCCCCAGTCAGGAGACAGAAAGCCCTCACTAGGGCCTTCTTCTATGCTTCTGTGAAAGATGCTGGTGCTTAGGACAGAGGTGTCTGTCTAGTGAATACCCGAGTCTCCTACGGCCTGCTTTGTGGGCTCTGGGGGCCTCCTCCTGCATGGGATACTGTTTTAAGGACCCAAGACTTCATTGTCTCTCACTATAGGCCCCACTACAAGCCATAGCAAACCTCATAAACCACACCCCATGGATTCCACCGCCCCTTGAGTAGGCCCAATCTCTAAAGAAGGAGCTTGCTAATTGAAAAGCAACATCTATAAAGCACAAGCAGGAAATTCTGTAACTCCTAGAGACAGTATGTCCTCCCAAGCAGGTTATAGTCATGTGTTGTAAGGGTTCCCCAAAAGACATGTTTAGTCTCCTCAAGAAACCAAAGGGCTGATAAGGAGTCACAAAAGGCAGCCCTACAGCCTGTGGGAACCATTCTGATCCTTCCTCAAGGGATGCAGTGACAAGCTATAAAAACCTGATACAGGAAATAGTCACTAGAATTTTCACAGGACTAAGGAGAAAGCCACTCCTAAGAACCTCTGGATGACCTGGGGCTCCTCTTGAGAAAGCAAGACTCCAGTATTGCTTCAGGTACAGATAAGTAGAATCACCATTGACCCTAATTCACCACAGCTTAAATGGGCACCTGTACTGAGGCTCCCATTTTTTATTTTTTTATTTTTTTATTTTAGAAACATAAAAGTACAAAAACATATTGACAAACAGACACCCATTATCATAGAAAATAGTACAATCACAACTAATCTATAGACAAGGTGATATGGTCTCAACAGTAGTTGTTGTTTTAGACATTGATATCTTCGAATTGTAGATGTATGGACCCATATACAGACATGCAAATTTAGTCAGACAGTTGATCCTCTCAACA
>PVLD010032047.1:0-15086 GCA_004027595.1 Dinomys branickii
GGGGGGGGTGATACGACATATAACTGTAGTCCCCCTTTTGTAATAAATGAAAATGTTAGTAGACGCAGGTGTGTTTGATACCTGGGAGAAAGATCTGGAAGAATATACACTGAATTATGAATAGTAAGCTAATATTTCAGGGAAATTTTCATCTCATCAGATGTACTTACATACTTTAGTAGGTCATGTGAGACGAATGTGATCTCCATGAGGGCAGGGGCTTTGCTTTGCTCACAGTAACCCAGCATGGAGAAAAAGGCCAACCATGGAGAGGGCTAAGCAAATGATCATTATTTAATTTTTAGGAACCACAGTGCTTATACCCCCACAAAGTAAAGAGCTGGGTGTGTGCCTGTAGTCAAGAGGCTAAGGCAGGGTCAGCTGAGACATGAACAGAATAAGACTCATTTCAAATATAGATATATACAAGTGGTGTGGGTAGGGGATGCAGCTCAGGGGCAGAGTGCTTGCCTAGCGGGTGCAAGGCCCCAGGTTCCATGGCCAGCACCGCAACAGAAAGTGAAAGGCCGTATGTGATGCTAAGAGCCTGGTTTCCAGTACCTGATGCACTAAGCACAAGGCAAGTCTGCGTCCCTAGGGTCCCAAGAACAATGTCTACCTCACCTCTGTCTGTCTCCTTTCCAGAATAAGTGCACTGGGGTTTGCTCTCTTCTCCATCTCCTGCAGCTTGGTTATCTTTTCTATCAGGAACATCTTATCTTTGCCCTCCTGCCAAGAATTAAAAAAAAAAAACATGAAGGAGGGATAATGGTAGAGGATTAAGAAGCAGTTGAAAGAAGGACCCAGAAATTGGATGGAGTTTGTTGTCCTGTTTTCTGATAAAAAGCAAACCAAACCAAACCAAACAGCAAAGTTAGCAATTATCCCGAGCTTTCACGCATTGTACTAGGCTTCTCTGAAGTGACTCCTCAAGCCTAAGTAACCTCTAGACTGCTGCTAGAAGCAACCACTGTCTGCAGGCCTAGGACAAAGGGTTTCAGTGCCCACTTCTTGACATGCTCCCTGCCCCAGATGCCTGGCTCTCCCCTGTCCGACTAAATGCCAGATCTTAGAGCTTGGCCCCTAAGGACATCAAATGGATTTCATTTGCCAACATTACGGGTGTTGATGGAGACTAATAATTTAACATTGGAGAGAGGAACCAAGGAAAGAGTCTGCCTTCCCCTGGGAAGGTGTACTCCCTTTCCCGTGAACCTCTGTAGCAGAAAAGAGTAGACTATTTCATCTGTGTATTGAAGTGGGTGAGCAAGCACTGTCAGCTCTAGGCCAGTGATGGTCATCCCATTCCCAAGCCTCCATTTCTCCTTGAACTTTTACCCATTAATTTTAGCATCCAACAGCTTGTCACAATTATTACTGTGCAGTTTGTTTTAAAATGATTTTCTGCCTCCCTCACTATATCTACATGTATTAATCAGAATTCTTCTGTAAGGAAGAGCTGTCCTTGACAATAGATATTTTTCACAATTCCCCTAGGGTATAGTGGTGCACACCTGTGATCCCAATACTCTCACAGGTTTAGGCAGGAGGATCACAAGTTCGAGCCCAACCGTAGCACCTTAGTAAGGTCTTGTCTCAAAAAAAAAAAAAAGCTGGAGGGCAAATCAGTGCAGAGGCCCTGGGTTTGCCTACCCGGTACTGAAAAACAAAAGAAAACAAGCCCCCTAGCTGTCTTCGATGTGGCCAACTTGTTTGGAAATCTCTAGTCTATAGGAGGGAAGTGTAAATTAGAATTGCCTAATGGGAATGTAAAAATGCAAACTCCTAGGCTTTCCACCAACAGATTTTTATTCAGAGAGAGGCAAAACTGCCTTGTAGGTAAGAGCACAAACTTTGCAGTCTCCTAATTCACCATTTACTAGCACTGTGATTTAGGGTAAATCACTTCACTCTATAGGTCTCAGCTTCCTTAATTGTAAAATGAGAATTTGAAGAAATTTATGTGCCCCAAAGAAAGTATTTATTTACTGATGCTTCCAATAGTAGAGATTGAACCCAGGGTCTTCACACTGAGATACCTCTCCAGCCCTTTTTTTATTTTTTATTTTGAGACAGAGTCTCATCAAATTGCCCAGGCTGGTCATGAACTTGGAATCCTGCCCAAGCCTCTCCGAGTACTGAGATACAGACATGCACCACCACCACACCTGCCTAGTAGTTAGAATTAAATAAGCATTTTTGTTCATCACTTAGCACAATGCGCCACATGTAAATGTTCAGCAAATGTTACCTGTTGCTATTATTGTCTCGGGGTAGCAAGATAGCAGTATTTGTATTTGTAACAAACACCCAGGTTTTTTTTTTTTTTTTTGTACCAGCAATTGAACTCAGGACCTTGTGCTTGTCTGCTTGCCAGGCAGGCGCTTGTGCCGCTGAGCTATATCAGTGGCCATCGAGATGTTTTTGAGTTCAGTGGTCATTCCTATTCCACGCCTCTGTCCTGGGTTCTTTTGGAGATAATGCCCCTGCCTTTGTGGTTCATTCTCTGGGAAAGAGTCCCAAGCAGGCAGGCTTGGTCTTCAGATTATGGCCTACAGGTATTTCCCCAGATGACCCAGCACTGCCCTTACAACCCAAGGCCTCAGAATCAAATCCCTCCAATGCTGAGGTCATCATAAGACCTGCCTAAAACATTCAGAACTCTGCATCAGGCAAATATTGGTGATGCTACTGAGGACAATGAGGGAAAAGAACATAACTATCCAGGCCCTTTATATTCCAAAAAGACCAACTGAAATGATCTAAAACCCCAAAGATTCAATCAGATGCAACACTGGGAAGTCTCAAATCTTTCCCGTGGTTCTTGACACAGGCATGCATGTCACAGTTATGTTGTTGTCTAGGAGAAAAGTGAACAAGTCCAGGGGCAGTGAGTATCCCTGTACTTTGATTGTGGTCTTTAAATACCATTTCAGGGACTGATTCTATTCTGGGACAGGAAAAGAACAAGGATGAGCCTGCAACGTTTTGTCCTTTAAAGACTTATAAGGTAATGCACGAAGAACCTAGGAGTTAATCAGTTTTCACTAGCACATGAAAAGACTATTTGAGCATAAAAGTTGTAATTGAGAGGTATTAATGTAATTTAAACAATACATTCATAATGATAATTTTAAAATCTTCATTGGCTATATTTGGAGGTGTAGAAGGTTGAATGGTATCCCGTTTTAAAAAGATATGTCCTAGTCCAAACCCAAGGACCTGTAATATAACCTTATTTGGAAGTAGAGTTTTAGTAGATAAAATTAAATTAAGGATCTTGAGATGAGATCATCCTGAATTAGAGTGGACCCTAAATCCAATGACAAGTCCTAGAAGAGGTGGAAAAACAGACAAAGAGAAAAAGGCTTTGTGAAGATAGAAGCAGAAGGCCAGGTGTGGTGGTGCATATCTAAACCCAGCACTCAGGAGGCTGAGGCAGGAGGATGGTTACAAATTTGAGACCAACCTGGGCTACAAAGTGAGCTCAAGCCCAGCCTGAACCACACAGCAAGACCCTGTCTCAAAAGGACAAAAAAAAAATTAGAAGTAGAGAACAAAGTTATGAAACCCCCAGGCAAAGAACACCAAGGGTCACCATCAGTGACCAGAAGTGAGGACAGAGGCTGTCCTTCAGAAAGGCTCAGAAGGAACTATCCCAGCCAACACCTTGATTCTGGCCTCCAGATCTATGAAATAATAAATTTCTGTTGCTTTCAGCCACCAAGTTCATAGCAATTGCTACAACTCTAGCAAATGAAAACATTTTGAAAATGTCAATAAGGGAAAACGTTTTGTACATACCCTGCCTTTCATCTATGTACTGCATGTCTTTCAAGGTATTCAGATAATAGATGGTCCAAGGTTATTTTTAATATAGAATTCCAGTTGATAAATGCAGGAAGAATGACAAAATTAGCATTATTTTATAATACCCAATGAAATAGATCTTCCAGGCGCTACTCATGGAAGGCTGCCAAATCCATAGGTGAGAGGTTGAGGAAAGCTCTGTGCAGGATGGATTGGGCCAATAGACCCGGGGACCACTGACTGCTGTCAACATCACAGAAGAGACATCATGTATCTCAAGGTGATGCTGAACAGAGTCAAAGCATCACCTGTGTGAAGAACGGCACAGCATCATTGTGCCTGAAGTACAATGGTCCCGGACTTAGGAGAGTTTGACTTGAGATTTTTTGGCTTTATGATACAGCAAAGTCATACAAATGTGGTGGATGCTAAACTTTAATTTTTGAATTTTGAGCTTTTCCCAGGCTAATGATAGCCACCATACATGCTCTGCTGGGATGTTGAGTGGTGCTAACAAGCCACACTTCATGGTCAGTTCAAGCTGCAGCTCATGGTCACAATAAATAACAGACATGCTACAGCAAATGGGGTTGCTAAGGTCAGATGTTGTTTAGGCTGGGTGTCTTAAATACACTTTCCACTTGGAACATTCTCAATTTACAGTTTGTGGGGCCTGTTCCCACTGTCAGTCAAGGAACATCTGTATTCTGCCTGAACAGTTGAGTCTGGATATAGCAAATCTCTAGATTTCACCACCAACTTATAGGAAATACAAAGGAAAACAGAAATACAGGAACACCACCACAGAGTTGTGGATCAAGTGCCTATAGAATATAGAGAACATAAGATCTGGATTCTTGCCTAGAAAAAGTGAGGCATGGTGAATAGTTACAGATTAAAAGAAAATTTGGTGTATCAATGAAAATCAATTTTTTAGACACTAGTTTGAACAACTCTTCTGTAAAAAGATGCTTATTGGGACTACTGGAGAAATCTGAACATCGACTGGGTCAGATGATAGTAAATTCTCAGTAAGTTTTCTTTTAAGTAAGATGGTATTTTACTATATTTTTAAGTCTCTATCTCATAGAACTGCATGAAAAAGATTTTACTCAGGAGCTTGCTCCAGTTCTGGTCCTGTTTCTAGTGCCTGGGGTGGCTTTCATCAGGGTTGGTGAGGAGTAATGGGGGAAGATGCTGTGGAATCTTTTGGCTCTTTGACAGACTGCCCAGAGGACCGTCAGCACTGCTTTACCCTGGCAGTGTGATAGTAAAGTTCCACAAAAACAAGCTATTTCGAGAAGACAAAGGAATTCCAGTGCATCTAAAAGGTGGGATAGCTGACATCCTCTTGTATAGAGCCACCGTGATTCTTACAGTTGGTAGAACAACATATGCTATATATCAGTTGGCTATGGTCATTTTCCGAGAAGCCAGAGGACTTCAGTTACTCTAGAATCACATGGCCCAGTTCCAGGCAGCTCTGTATAGCAGTAATCTGATAAATAACTGAGCTCCTCTTTGGAGATCTGGATTTATCGACTTGTACTGTCATCAATAAAGCAGTCTTTACCAAAAATAAAGCTTTTACTAATAAAAAAAATACAAAGCCTAAGATTTTCTTTAAAAGAATTTATACTAGAGATCTTCAGGGAAGAAACAGTGTAGAAGAAATAAGAGAACATAAATGTCAGTGGTTACTGGGGCTGGGTGGAAGAACCCTGGGAATTCATGGCGCTATTCTATTTTGCTGTTTTGGGAATTTCCATGACAAAGCATTAGAAAGGAGGGGGGATAAGAGAGGGGCCCAGCAGGACTTACATTGATGATCTGTTCATGGAGCAGCCTGATCATAACCTTCCTTCCCTCTGTGATTTGCCAGTAAAGATAGGTGATGATTCTGGAAGGAAGAATAACAGACATTTTCCCCAGTGCTTTGAGGCTCCAAATTTAAACTCAGCTCCAAAAAACTAGATGTTTTTTTTTGGCAATCAGGTTGTGTCCCATATGTTTCTAAAAAGTCTTTTCAGGGTGAGTTGCAGGTTAGAGTAATGGCTCTCGACATGCACATGGAATCACCTGAGAGGTGAATGAAGTCAGACTGCTCCTAGACTTATGAAATGCGTATCTTGGGACATGGAGCCGGATATCAGCCTTTTAAAAGTGTACGTGGGGGCTGGGGATATAGCTCAGTGGAATAAGCGCTTGCCTAGCAAGCGCAGGGTCCTGAGTTCGATCCCCAGTACCGCAAAAAAAAAATAAATAAAGTGTACGTGATCCTAATACACAGCTAAAGTGGATGTGAAGAGAGCCATCCAAACTTCAAGGGGCGCTGGCTGGGTGGGGCGCGCCTGTAATCCCAGCACCCTGGAGGCTGCAGCAGGAAGACTGCTGCATGTTCCTGACACAGCAAGGACAGTGCCAGCCTGGGCTCCATAGTGAGTTCAAGGCCAGCCTGAACTACTCTGTCACAAAAGACTTCCAGTGAGTGGCACACATTTCTTGGGAATTTGTTGAAATGTATATTCTGATTTAATATTTTGGATGTACAGCCTGCGATTCTGCATTTCCAACAAGCTCCCAGTACAATAAAGACATGTATTTGTGCTTTGTGCCTAGTTCCTGGCACACAGCTCCTAAATACTTGGAATCTCTAGAGTGTCTTTCAAATGGAAATGAGATATATGGTGTCTGGGAGGTCCTGAGATGGCTTTAGGATGGAGCCAGTCACCAGAAAAACCAAAGTATGATTAAGAGGAGACCTTTCAGTCCCTGCCCTCTAGTGACCATGGGGAGGGCGTGGAGGCTGGAAACTGAGTTAAACCCCAAGAGCCAGTGATTAGATCCATGGTGCCTACCTAGGCGAGGGCGTGGAGGCTCCACACCACCCCTCACTTCTACTTTGCCCTGGGCATCTCTTTCCTTTGACATTTCCTGAGTTATATTCTCCATAACAAACTGGTAATAGTGAAGTGCCTTCCTCGGTTCTATAAGTCATTTTAGCAAGTTATCCAACCTGAGGAAGAGGTTGTGGGAACCCTCAAATTCATAGCCAGACAGTCAGAAGTACAGGTGACAGTGTGGGACTTGGTACTAGCATCTGAAGTAGGACTGAGCCTTTAACTTGTGGGGTCAGACACTGACAGCAGGTGGAGTGCCAGAGTTGAATTAAATTTCAGGACACCTAGTTGATAATCTGGAGAACTGGAGAAGCAGTTGGTGTGAGGAGAAAACCTACCCCGTGAAAGAAGCATGCATGAAAACAGAACAGACCTAGTGAATTAGAAGTCTGGGGAAGCAAAGCAGAGCTTGATGGAGAGCTCATCACTCTAAGGTGCCGGTGGCGGCTGCTGTTGTGGAGGGAGGACATAACAGGTCCAGGAGACCCAGGTTCTGCCCTTTTCTGTCCCCACCAGGATTGGAAGCCCAAAGCCTGTTTCTGCAAACCATCCATCTCTGTGAGTCTTACCACTCGTCTGCACATGGAAGGACTGCCCTACAGTCTACAGTTAGTTCCCATAGCCTGTGCTTTCGGACTGTGTGGTTCTGTATGAGGAGCTGGCATCTTGAATGCCATTAGGGGTAACGTGTCAACAGGGACTGCCGTGAGACCACCAACCAACTGTTCCATGCAGGAAAACGCCCTAGTGTTGAAAATCTACTTTTTCTCAAGAAGTTGGAAGTGGATCTTTAAAAAAAAAAGGCACAAAATCTTATATATCAGTAAGCCTAAATCCTTTCCACAGGTCACAGTCTTAGAAGGAAATTATGTAAATACTTTTCCTAAGGATTGTCATATCTGTTTCTTTTTCTTTTCATACTCATGTCATCTCCTAAAAAGGGCAAAAAAGGTATTGTTTTCTCTGTAGATCATGAAAAAAACTCAGAAGATATTAAATAATTTTTAAAAACCTATTCGAATATAGTCAGGACCATCTCTCCTTCTCTTTTTCTTTTTTTTTAAACCACAGTCTCACTATGTAGATCAAGCTGGCCTTGAACTCACAGTAATCCTCATGACCTGGCTTCCCAAATGCTGGGATTACAGGCATGTGCCACCATGCCCAGCTGAGTGAGGACCATTTTGAACATAAAGCTTTGTTGTAGCTCTTAGCTTTCCAACCAAATATCCCCAGATCTGCCTCATATCACTGGAGAATCTCCTCGAGAGCCCTGGGCTTCCCCAGGAGTGTCCTGCGGCATCTCACTCACAACACGAGGAGAGTGAGGATGAAGAAGAAGTGCACGCTGCCGATGAGGTTCTGATAGATCCAGACGACCCACATGTAGCCAGGCCTGCTGCGCAGGGTGTCAATCCAAAGGTAGATGGATTGAATGAAGGAAGGCAGACCTCGAAAGGGACCACAGGCAGCTGAGGGTTTCAGCCTGAAAAAGCAAGGAACAGGAAAATCTCTCTGGCGTGGTACTCAGATGGAGGTATACAAGAATATGTGTGCATTGTGTGTGTGTGTGTGTGTGTGTGTGTGTGTGTGTGTGTGTGCGCGTGCGTCTGCACGTGCACTTGCATGTACATGCAGTGAAGAGGGTGACTGAACCCAGGGCCTTTGAACTGAACCACATCCTCCATCTTTTCAATTTTTTTTTTTTTTTTTTGAGACAGGGCCTTGCTATGTAATTCAGGGTGGCCTTGAACTCCTTACATAGTCTATGCTGGCCTCAAACTTGCAACAATCCTCCTGCCTCAGCCTCCCAAGTACTGGGATTACAGGCAAACACCAACATGGTTAGCTTAATGTTTTTGGCTTTTCATGGGTTTTTGGAGACAGGGTCTTGCTACGTAGTTCATCCTGGCCTCGAACTCACAGCATTCCTCCTGCCTCAGCCTCCCGAGGGCTGGGATTACAGATGTGTACCACCACACCTGGCCTTAATGTTTATTTTGAGGTAAAGTCTTACTAAATGACTAAATTGCCAAGGCTAGGCTTGACCTTATGATCTTCCTGTCTTAGCCTCCTAGACTGCTGAGATTATAGGCATGCACTACCACATCCAGCAATGGAAACAGCAATTCTTGCCTGTTCTACCGACATTCCCTTTCCAAAAGAAACCCTTTTGCTCACAGCCCTGCTGGAATGGCCTTCACGCTGAAGACGGGCTCCTGAGCCAGAGGTACCAACTAATCTAGCAATTGAAAGGCCAAGTAGTGACCTCAGCAGTATTTTGGTTGAAGAAGTGAACAGAACAGTCTCTTTCTTGAGAACGCGAACTAAGAAACACCTCTTCACTACAGAAGCTGAGCTGTGGCAATGTGACTAGGTGTCAGCTGTTTTAAAGGAGCAGAAGTTAGAGGGTTAGAAAAGAAACGGGAACCGGGACACTGCACCAGAGGAGCCTGGCCCGAAGCTGCTTGGGCCCCTGATGGCTCCAGTCCCACATCTGCCTCCAGCCTCCACTTGTTCATCATTTATTCATCCCACCAGGGCTTACCGCGCTTCCCCCAGGCACTGCTCTAGACAGGCCCTGGGCTTCCGTATTAAATAAGGCAGACCTAACCCTCCCCCTCTTCAGCTTATATTTTGGCAGGAAAGATGGACAATTCATGAGTAAACCGGTAGACAGAGACTCAAAGAAAGGCATTTCTCACTGTGAATAATGGGGTGATGAAAGAAAACTCAGCTAAGAGAGACAGAGACAGAGACAGAGAGAGACAGAGAGAGAGACAGACAGAGAGAGAGGAGGTGGGACTGACGGCAGACAAGGATGACTGGGAAGGTCCAATCTTGGAAATGGCCTTGGGGCTGAGAATCAGAGTAGAATGAAGGCAGCCAGGCAAATGGGGAGAGCACTTCAAAGAGAGGACCATGCGCAAGTTGGGAGGGGCAACAAGGTCGCAGTAACAGAGCAAGAACCTTGGGGCTGCAGTGAGATGCAGCCCCAGAGAGGTGAGGTTGGAGAGGTAGGAAGGAGCCAGGCCAGCCAGGACCTTTTGGTTAACTTAGAAGTCCATTCTGCACAGGGAGGAATTGGTCTCTACCCTCCTGAGGTGCTTCAGGATTATGGGTGTCTGATGGACGTAATAAATTCAGAGTACGATTTATTCCTTTCCTTGGTTTTAGTGTCTCTTGATTGCCAAGGGACCATGAGTTAGACATCATATAAACCATGTTTTTGTTTTTGGTTTTTTAATTCTGATGTTTTGACATCTGGGGTCTTATTGACCCTGGGGAGATGGTTCTTCCCAGGGTTAGCTTGCAAAGTTATGTGGACCAGTAAAACTCCAACCTCCTTACCAGAGCCACTGTTTCTCTGGGCCACTGTTCCCTTACCCAGGTACCCTAAGACTAGGTGCCAGACAATTCAGGACAACCCTGTGGCCCCAGAGCTTGCTGAAATTATTCAATCTACCAAGCCCTAAGCCCATCCACCCTTGTTGGGGACCACTACAAAGTGGCTCTGAGCAGGACTTAATACTAACCAATTGGCTTTCCGTGTTTACTTGTGAGTTGTCTGAAGCTTAGGCACCTCGTCTGACAAGACAAGGCCGCGGCTGAGGACTTTTGGCTCCAACCCCAATTAACTATAAGGTGATCAAAACTGTAGTCTCCACACTCCTACAATAAATACCAACCTAAAGATAAGGTAGTTCTGCTAATTGACATAATTTACTACTTGGGAAAATTCTCCCAAAGCCCTGCAAGATTCCTGCATTTTCTTGAGTATCTTCCTCCTTTGTTTGAAAACCAAATAAATATGGGCTGCCCAGAGAAGTCTTTGGCTAACTCAGAGAATACTGAAGCTGTAAGGGAGTTAGTCCCTCCTGGAGCCCTGAAATCATTTCCAGTATCTCATTTATTTGAGCCTTCACCATCCACTCACTTGGGAGACTGTGGGCCTGATCAGCCTGCAATAACTTAGGGTTATTTAACCGGTTTTGAATACACCCTGTCATCTCTGTTCCTTATCAGTGAAGGCTCTTGCCCACATTTCCCTTCCTCCACCTCCTGACCAAGCCTGGTGCTTCTCTGCATCATCCCACATGCCACACAGTGCCCCCTGCCCTTGGTAACAAAGTACGATTTCAAAGTACTTGCCTCCTATGAGATGACCTTCCCATATCTACATATACCAAGCCTACATTTTAAACGGATCACCCGGTCTCTCAAGGCCACCATGTCCTACCTCCAGATGGTGATGGCCAGGGTGCACAGTACTCCGGTGAAGGATGGGAAGAAGAGCAAGAAGATGAAGACCGTGATCATCTGGGAGGCCCGCCAGGCTTTGCTTGGAGGCTGGAAGTTCATCATCAGGCTGATCTGAGGAGAAAGACATGATGTCCTCCCATCTGTGCCCGAGGAACACCCAAAGGGAACCACCAGGTGCTGGCTTCTGGGTCCCCTCCCAACCCTCCCTACCTCCAAATGCCACCAGGGCCCATGAGACCGAGAGAAGCTGCTTCGTCCCAATTTGGGACTAACTCACGTTTTTAACATAAAACATGATGAAGAGAGCAATCATCTGGATCAAGGGCAGCAGAGGGCAGAAGAAGATCCCAATCCTGTGAGGAAAAGATGAGTGTTAGAGACCAGAGGAGACATGAGGAGTAGTGGGGTGTGGGTGGTAGAGGAAGGGAGAGAGGGTCGAATTGTGTCCCCCTAAAAGTCATATGGTGGGGCCAGGGATGTAGCTCAGTGGCACAGCACCTGCCTGGCAAGTGCAAGGTCGTGAGTTCGATTTCCAGCACCAAATAAAGAAATAGATAAATAAATAAATAAATAAATAAATAAATAAATAAATAAATAAAAGTCATATGGTGAAGTCCTGGCACTTTAAATTGTGACTGTACATTTGGAGACAGAGGCTTTAAAGCAGTAATTAAGTTAAATGAGGTTACTGTGGTGAGCCCTAATTCAACATAACTGCACCCCTAGAAGAAGAGAAGATTAGGACATAATCGCATGAGGGAGGAGCACGGGAAGACATGGAGAAGACAGCTGCCTACTAGCCAAGGACAGAGGTCTGGGACTGATTCCTCCCTCTTGGCCCTGGGAAGAAACCAACCCTGCAACACCTTGACCCTGGACTTCTGGCCTCCTGAACAAATTTCCATGGCTGACGTTGCCCAGACTGCAGTACGTCGTTCTGGCACCCCCAACAGATGGACACAGGGAGACGGCTCACATCACAGTGGATCTGATCAGATCCCCACACCAGCATCCCCAGCTGCTCTCCACACAGCCACTAAAGCACTGTGGCCTTCAGCACGCCCTAACGTACTAGGGAAGGTTGGGGTCATGTAGGGACAAGGCCGGGAAGTGCCCCAAGTTACAGATAAGAAGGGCTTCACTTTCCAAGTTCTCTGTGAGGTTTCTGAGGGAGACCTCAGTTTTGTGCTAAATTGGCTTCAACTCCCAACTCTTGTCAGGCCCCTCTTTTTCTAAAAACGTTCTAATGACAAAACTGAGAGCATTAGCAGACAGCAGTACCTGGATAGAATTTAAGGACCATGTAGGGCAGGATTGCTTTTATTTTTCCAGTTACTTGTGATTTCTTGTGATTTAAATGGTTCTACATTATGATCATAAAAAAAGGTGCCTTTAAAAATGTATTTAAGTAAAAAAAAATAGTCAACTGAACATGGTGGTATATGCCTATAATTCCAGCACTCTGGAACGCTGAGGCAGGAGGATCAAGTTTGAGCCCAGCCTGGGCATTTTCAGTGACTTAGTGAAACACTAAGTACTCAAAATAAAAATATTTTTTTAAAAAAACCAGTTGGCTGTGTATGTAGCTCAGTGTGTAGGCCCATAAAGTAACAGTGGTCATAGTGTCCCCACTTAGAAAACATTTCTGAGTCAGGTTCTCACTGAGCATTTATTTTTTTCTTCACTGAGCATTTAAGTTTATATATTTTCTCATTTATTCTGCTCTAAAAGCCAGAGAAGTGGTACTACTTATCTCTACCTTTTAACTTTCCCATAGGCATTCTGTCGGCTGAAATAATATGGCTGGAAGGCCCTTTTAAGCTGTTAAATTGCCAGTGGGTGACCTGGAAGTACACAGATATGCCACTTGAAAGACAAAGAAAAGTCCTCTCTATCTCTAAAATGAATCCACTGACATGAGTGAGTTATCGGCAGACAGCTAGATTACCCAGGCAACTTTATTCAAAATTCAAAAAAGAAAAATTTCCAGTTGCATGGTATGTTGAAATGTCAAGCTCATCTTATCTATAATCACATTTACTCCTCAACATTACTTATTATTATTATCAACTACAGTATTACTATGTGCACTTTACAAACTAAGAGCCTGAGGCTCAGAGATGCTCACGGCCCTGGTGAGTGGAACCGCTAACCCCAGAATCCAGGTTTCCAACCCTAGCTTTCAATCGGCAGGTGGGACCTGGGCATACGATGCACCACACAGAATTCTGGCATTAACTCCATGATGATAAAATACATAAGAGAAAAGACTCACTGGCTATTGATTTGAAGTTTCTAGGAGAGCATATATACAAAGTTAAGAGGCTGGGGGCACAGCTCAGTGGTACAGCACTGAGTTAGCATGCCCAAGATGCCCAAGACCCTAGAAAAACTACAAAAACCCAACAATTGGTGCATCATGCAATTAGCTGGCTTTCTCACACACATACGTGCACACACATATGTGCTAGAATAGAAGTTATGACTCCCAGAGACCACAGAGACCCCGCTTGGTGGTACACTGGTGTCACAGGCCAGGTCAGGTATAAGAAACATCCAGTCCTCTCTCTCCCTTCCCTTATTCTCCAATTTCTTTGAGATATAGATGCAAAGTAAAGTTTTCCACTGCCAGCACACAACAATGAGAAGTGGCAAATCAGTGCTGAGGAGATGGCAGATGAAGGTGGAGACAGGTGAATGGGAGATGCTCACCTTCAAGGCCCAGCCAAACGTTGCAAAGATGCGAGATGGGCCTGGTCCTTCTGGAGAGAAGCCAGGCATTTAGAGGCAATATGAAACCTCCTGATTTTTTAGTATTGGTGGTTGCTTTAGTTTACTCATACCGATATTATAAAATAACATAAACTGGTCAGTCTAGGAACAACAGAAGTTTACTTCTCATAGTTCTGTTGGCCAGGAAGTCCAAGATCAAGTACTAGCAGATTCAGTGTCTGGTGAGGGCTGTTTCCTGCTTCCAGGATGGTATCTTCTTACTATCTTCACAGTGTCAATAAGATTTCAACATAGGGCTTTTAGAGGTACACAAACATTTGGGCCCTACCACAGCAGGGGATGGTTCAAATTTTTACAAACAGCATTGTATAGGGCAAACAAGTCATATCCATGCACTACAGACAGCCAGCACGTGGGCCTCCAGTCTGGGACATGCTTTATTCCGAAGCCTCACAGTCTCATAAAGGAAAATCATAGACTAGAGACAACAAAAGTGATGGCTCTCAGACTAGCTGGGATTAGTGTCAGCTTTAAAACAACAGATTAGGACTTTGCCACCAAAACTCTTAAGTCAAGTAGGAGCTGACTAGGGAATCCCACAGAGCTACAAAACTTACCACACCAGAGTTTGTGCATAGATCAGTTCTAGAACATTCCTCGCAATATCAAACTCCTGTAGGCCAAGACTTTTGATGAATCGCATCCCAATGATCCTGTGAAAATGTGCTAAGGTTAGTACCCAAACCACAACTCTTTCCTTCAAAAGAGCCCCCACAAAGCTGGGTGTGGTGGTGCATGCCTGTAATCCTAGCACTTCAAGAGGCTGAGGTAGGAGATTAAAAATTCCAGCTCAGGACCCGCCCCCACCCATAGCAAGATGACAGGGTGGAGCCGGGCGGTCCGCTGTGAGCATATGTGCTTTCCCACCTCCAACCATGGCAGCTTGTATACACCCATGTATGTTATAGTATAGTCTGAGGCAACTATATCTCTTCCCAAGGTGAGAGTCCAAGGATATAGATAAACCCAGGAGTACAGTTATTATCACAGGGAAGATAACTGATTGAGTGGTAGGGCAATGGAGATGAGGGAGGAGAAAAAACGAGCTGATCAAAAGGGCCATCATCTGTGTAACTGAGTAACAAAGGTGAAGGTAACATTATGTAGGACAGCATCCAGACCTAATTCCCTTCTATGTTCTCTATAATTCTGTATCTCCTCAGTCGTTTTTGTATTAGCAGAAATGAAGATAACTTTATATTATACAGCATCCAGTGCAAATTCCCTACTATCTTATCTATAATTTGGTATTTCCTTTAATGTTTTTGTGTTAACTAATGTGAAGATAACTATGTAATACAACATCCAGTTCTAATTCCC
>PVLD010032048.1:0-15065 GCA_004027595.1 Dinomys branickii
GTGGCTGTTACATTACATATTGTTATCTTCAACTACATTGCTCAGATTACCATATGTAAGAATGGAAGATTGTTCAAATCATTAAAGAGAATAAAAAATAATTATTGGATAAAACATTAGAGATAATACAGAGTTTCACTAGACAAGATGGTAGGAATTCACCAATGGTTGTTCCATTGCATATTGTTGTTTTCAAACCAGTTGCTGAGATTACCAGATATAAGCATACCAAACTGGTCAGAACATAAAATTTTAAGCATTAACTGTTCCTTTCAATATACCATCAGACATTAACAGTGCAGTTATCCCAGCTCTTCATATATAGATAGATAGATAGATAGATAGATAGATAGATAGATATTGCCTTCCTTCTTTATTTTTCTTCTTTCCCTCGTCCTAGTCAAAGGAACAATTTTAAAGCATCTGTGATGACGGAAGTCTATCTGGGCTATTTATGATTCATGTACAATTCTGTAAACAAGGGCACACATTTCTGTCGGGTGCCACACCTCGACTCTTGCCATGTATACTTTGGGTGGGACAGACTTGAACCTGGACAATCACAGAAGCACATTCCAATAGGGTTATAATGGAAGACATATATATTCTCTTATTTGGGGCCACAATTACACAGTATCTGGTTGTCTAAGATTAAGGGTAACTCTGTCTCTGCCTTTGGATGGATAGAGGTGTGAAATTTTCCAACTTTATTCCCATTAACACTGATACCTTTCAGCATTAGAGTGTGTTCTCTTTGGAATCACTGCTTTGAGTTTACACCAGGGAGACAATGCTGTTCTACACACAGCTTAATGTGCATAGCAAACGCAGTCCACTGCTAATAATTCATTTTGCACGAGTGCACACCATGCAAGCAGGATGCCTCTGTCATACTCATTTAGTATTTTTCTGCACTTTGACAATGTAATTGACATACAATTAAAATAAAGTTTATGGGCCCTTTTCATGCTTCTGTACTTGAAAGGGAATGTAATTAAATTTAATTGAGGCTGATTTTCCAAGTGACACCCCCAGATACAGTGGGCCACATACGCTTGTCTTGTTCTACTCTTCCTGAACACATATGTATTAAGTCATTTAATAAAAGAGGCTACGCATAGAAAGCTTTCAAAACAAAGTTGATAAAAATAGGATGTGACAGCTTCCTCCCTGTGTTCCTTAAGGCTTCTGAAATTATGTCTGATTCTCCAGGACATGCTCTAGCGAATAACTTTTTTAAGTGAGGATAGGAATGTTGGACAGAAAGGGGGGATTTACAATTTTTATCTTTCGCACCATTTTCCCACAAGATGATGAACTTGGAAAAAAAAAAAGATGATGAACTTGTACTCAAGGAGACATTTTATACCTTGAATATACAAAGTTTGCCTAAAGATTGATCTGTAGGTGGCCTCAGCCCCTACCAATTATGTTGTTTATTAGAGAAAGAATAAAAGACCAACATTAGAATGATGCTTTTAAAATTACCTGTTCTTTGTAAAAGGTGGTTCCTAAATTAGCTTGGAGAAAGGAGTTTGCAACAGTTTTAAGGACATATTAATGGAAGCAAATTAGGCAGCTAAACAAGGGCAATAATGGGCTTTTCAGACAATAACCTTGTGTTTAATTGCAGCTAACTTTCACAGTAGGCCACACGAAAAGCTTGAACTGGCAAAAGCTTTGAGGGTGTTGAGGTTTTCATTAGCCTCCTGGAAAGTGAAGAAAATAGCAGTCACATGGTGAATTTCATCAGCATACTCAGTTCAACTGGATAATTTAAGGTTGAAGGTGACGCAGTGGTTTAGTCTTGCTATTTACCGTGGAAGAATGTAAATGTGTAGTCGAGTTGCTGACATTGGTCAAAGTGCCAGAAAATGGTGCAGCTACCCCTTTCCTTTTCGTTACACAAATAATAGAGCTTTACCCCAGAGCATCCCTAAAAGACTGGTTTTCATCAACTAATATGTGTGGTCCTTCTTACCTGAGAATGGTTAGGACTGAGCCACAACCAATAGGAATGCACCTCTAACTGATTTCACTATAAGAAGGGCTGTGATTGGGAGAGTTGCCATCTCTTGAGCTATTTCCCCATTGCACCAGTGACTTGCGTTTAGAAATACTGACAAGTTGAGGTCTGCACATATGTCTTCAGAATAACTCGAAGTCATAGGCAGTTCGAGTATTGTCAACATGGTTGGGTAATTAGAAGTTATTACGTATTTTTCCATTAAAGAGCATAAAATTCTATTTTAAACAAATAGATGTTTAAAAGACACAATTCCAAGTGGGATCCATAGGCTGAAAGTATATTTCTTAATATGTAATATGCGAGGGAAGATTATGAGAAACTAATTTATATTGTGTATTTTAGTTTTTCTTAATTTTTCTAAATAAGCAAGAACTCTTTTATAAGGGAAAATATTTTGCACCTGTTATATTTCCCCTTTAATAGCTGTGATGGAGGAGGTAGAAGTATTTTTTTGAAGAAATGCTTCTTTTCTAAATTTACATGCAAATATCAACCATACATATTTTTATACTATTATGAACAACAAATATACTGAAAAGAATGTTTATTGAGCACCTACTGTGTACCAAGTGCTCTGTATTATTATCATGAAAATGACTGTTTTATTGCTTTTCTGTTATTTTCCAAAACCCTCAGACTTGTGCAGACAGTATAAATCATCATGATTACATCTAATCCCCTGTGTTAGCAGTATTTTGAAATGTACACTTTTTTGTTTGACTAACTTACTATTTTGTACTCAGAGGAGGGTGACTTTTTCCTTCTCAGATGGCTTTTGGTATACAAGCAAATCATTCTGATTTCTTTGTTCAGTAATTGATCATTTTATTTATATATATCATATTAAAATTTTAGCATTTACTTATTTTATAATAGATAACATACATGGTATAAAGTATTTCTATGTTAACAAATATAGCATTAGATGCTGAATTCTATCAGATAAGCTTTTGACCTTTGTTGATACAATAATATCATTTTATTAGTTCCTTTTCTGCTTATTATAGCTGAGTGCTAATATGTTTCTAACATTGGACTGTTTTTGGTTATCTAAACTGAACCCATTTGGCTCAATGTATTAGTTTTTAAATGTAATATGGGTTATTTTTGCTGATAGCCTGTGATTTTTAAATCAATACTCATAGGTTTCGTTCCTAGGTCTGTTTTCAGTGTTATCTTTGCCAAGCTTAGGTATTTGTATTATTGCGCTTTTGTGAAAAGAATTACGATGCACTCATTCTAACTTCATGCTTTAGGACAATTTAAAAAGCTCATGAATTATCTATTTCTTGAAGGTTTGAATGAATTCATGCATGAAATTGTCTGGAACTTTATTGAGAGGTAGATCTTTGACAACTTTCTCAGTTTCTTGGTTTTTAGTCTATTGAAGTATTCTCTTTTGTTGAGTGCATTTGCAGTATGGTACTTGCATATTTATAGAAAATGGTTTATTTTATTCTTAAATTTATTAGCATAGATTTGAGAAAATATTCCTTTATAGTTATGTTAATCAGTTCCATTTTTTACATTCATAAATTTGTATATTAATGAATTCTTTTATTAGTAAAATGATTTATGTATTTTTATTCTAAGATCCAATTATTTTGTGTTTATCAATTCTATTTTTTGCATTTTCCAATATACTAATGCATACTTTCATAGGGATGGATTTTTCTTTACAATTATTGCATGTATTTATCAATTTTTTTCTTTCCAATAACTTATGCTGTTATGTTAATTACTTCTATTGTGTGGCTTTTCTTAGCCTTGTCTTTGAATTATTTTTCTTATATTTTGGTGTTTAGTACATTACTTATCTACTTTTATTCTGTTTGGTTTTGGTTAAAATATTCTAGTTTTCTTTGAATAAATTATTTGGCATTACAGCCACCTTTTATATGGAGTTTTCATTATCAATGTATTTCAATGGTTCAGCAAATATACTTCCGATTTTCTCTGTGATTCAAGAACTATTCAGTGGAAAATGTTTTCTTTTAAATTGCAGTAGTTGAGAGATTTGATTTGCAGACATATTGCATTATCATTAGCAACTATGGAGCACTGTGTATTTCTTATTTCTATTCTGTAGGTTTTGAATTTGAATGTAACTTGCAGTCAGCATTTGTAAATAACCAATGCACATAAAAAAGCTGAACTCTGTATCAACTTATGCAAATACTTTATTCTACATTTATGGATTAGACTATTGCAATTTGTCTAATTTTTTTTATATTTTAAAAATAATTTTACAGGCCATAATAAAAGTAATATAGAATTTCAAATCAAAATGATAGGAAATTAGTGATGGTGATTATAATGTATATTGTTATCTTCGAAGTAGTTGCTCAGATTACCTGATATAAGCCTGCAAAATTGATCCAACATGTAAGTGCTGTTACTTTTATTGAACTAATAGAAATTGGTAGTACAGTTACCTTAGTTTATATATATACATATTCCTTGATTCTTTTCTCCTTTCCCCAGTCCCAGTTATTCTTTCCTTTCTGAGCAGTGTTTTCCCTTTCTCAAGTCTTTGTGATTTCTGAAGAATGCAATGACATGATGACATTTCAAACCAGTAGTATGTTTCACGGTTTCTGTGGTCTTCCTACATGTAGCCAGTTTTGTTATGTATTCCGGAGCCCAGGATCCTTGTGTCTGGTGATGATTAGATGGCTTCAATTAGACATGAACATAAAATGTATAATAATGTGGAACACGGGAAGGGAGGTCTTTTCACTTGTCGTCACATTTTCAATGTGATAGAAAGTCTGAACTTTGCGATGTTAGCGTTTTCATTATTTGGTTAATGCGATGCATCCCCTGTTAGGGAAGAGCACAGTTAGGTAAGAGTATCAGGCATTTCTTAGAGTTATAAGAACCGCCCGTTTACCCTTGCCCATTCAACTCTCCACCTTTCTTGTTGCAGCTTTCTGCTCTACAGTCAGGACTGGTGTGTTTTAAGTAGCCAGACCACCTCGGCTTCCAGTTTTCCGTTTAATACACCGAGGCCATGGGAAGAACTTGGGTGGGAGTCTTTCCTCCCCTGGTTCTTTCTCTGCTGGGAACCTTGGAGTTGGCTGCACTCTTTTCTTCACAGGTCCCGTCTGCTGGCCGTGCTGACTCTGATGTGCATCCTGTGCCTAGTGACCAGGCACAGACCTTCTCTGTAGTTCTACCAGCCGAGGCGAGGAACTGCACCCCCCACACCGGTTGCTGCTACCTGCAAGGCACTGCATTTCTACATGGCAATGTGTTTACATTTGTTTCCATGAAACAAAACCTCTCAGAGCTGCTCTTAACCATTCCTTCCTGAGACCCTCAGTGACACTACAGAATCTGCTGCTTTTTATTTCTGTCATTTAATAGTTACCTTCTTTTTTTTTTTTTTTTGCAATAGGGACTGATACTGTATTTTTTGATAGTAATATACAGATGTGGCTTAAAATGCATTTATTTGATTTTCATATTCTGTGTGATTCGCAAAGCCCTCTGGATGCTGTGTTCTTTTAGTAAGCACAAAGCACTACTCACATGAAATGGGTTTAAATGCTTTGCAGATTCCTCATTTGAAAAATTCCAGTATAATCCTAGGGAATGTCTTGTCAGCTGGAGCCCAGGGAATGCCTGAACGGCATCGGCATCTTGTTGTTGTGTTAATCAGAACGAACTATTCCCTCTTTACACCCTGGTGCTCTGAGTTCCTGTCTGTAAGATCAGGTATCATTTCAGAATTTCATATTCAGCTACTCCAGCCTCCTTTCCTTACCATGTTACCTTCTCATCAATATCGTGAGAGATTCCATGTGTATAATGGAACTGTTGAAACTCTAATACTCTATTTTCAAATCTGAATGGATTTCACTTTGTTAAACATCATATTTACATAAGACAAGGCAATGTTATCATTTTTATTTCAGATCAAATCACAAGAGCAACCAAAAAAGCATATTTTTCATTTTACTTTGGTGAAAGCTACTTTGAAATACAGGCAGTTTTGTCAAATTGAAAAAAAAAACAAGCATAGATGCCTGAGTGAGAACTGTTATGTATGTATATTTAATTTTAAAAAGTCATGAGCAAGTATGAAATATATTGGTATCATTTCAGACTTGTTTACAAAAATTCTGTGACTTTCTAAGATCAAATTCAGTGTTCCTCCAGTCAGTGGGATATTGCATACATTATTTATTGGCTAATTCCCAAGAACAATCATAAAAGGCTTGGTCTTATAGCTTTCCTGCCCCAGACTGGTTCCCACTAGTTTCCAGCCAGGCATAGGCACTTACGTGTTCCACGAGTAAGCTGTGATTAATTATGAAGTAAAACATGACCTGCCCTATACAAGCTGAGAATAGGATGCAAGTGCCTGAGATGTCCTAGAACCTTTGTCTTGGGCTTCGTGTTCAGATGTGAAGATGTCTGCTTGATTTTGACAATGTAACCAATTTGCCTTTCCTTTTCTTTCTTTCCATCAAAAACAAAATGAACGATCTCAGTGAATTCTTCAAATTGCAAGCTGCCTTGTGGATACAAGATGGATGGACAGGGTATCATTTCTGTGTTAATAATACCTATATTTTAAATCATCTTACCCAAACATAAGACAATATGAATAAAGAACATTTTAATTGGCTCTTTTGATGAGGGATATGCCAAGAGATAATTGTTTTGTGTTGTTGCAGTTGCCAAAAGACAGGCCAGAAGACCACACTAAATCCTTAAACACAAAATTATTAGATTAAGTCTAACTCAAATTTTTCCCCATGTGTTTTTTAACCACTTCTGTGAGTGAATGGATGGCTACATTCTTTTTAAAGGGAGTTGTAAAAAAATGAAAAGAACAATAGCAAAATACCAACATCACAGTCATAAACAAAACAAAGCAAGAACATTCAAAATGATATAGGGTTTCAAAACAAAATGATAGGAATTAACAGTAGTTGTTATAGTACATTCTGTTATCTTCAATTAAGTTGCTCAGATTACCAGATGTAAGAATGGAAGATTGTTCAAACCATTAAAGAGAGTAAAAAAAAAAATAATTATTAAACAATGCAGAGTTTCACTAGGCAAGATGGTGGGAATTCACCAATGGTTTTTCTATTGCATGTTGCTGTCTTCAAATCAATTGCTCAGATTACCAGATATAAGCATGTAAAATTGGTCAAAATATAAAAAATTTAAGCATTAACTGTTCCTTTCAGTAAACCACCAGACATCAGCAGTACAGTTATCCCATCTGGATGGCTATATTTTTAAGAGACAATTTCTTAATGATATCTGTTCAAAGAGAAAAGAACAACAAAACCAAACACAAGTACTAGGACTTGTAAAATTAAAAGTGTAAAGTGGTTCAGATTTGAAGAAAGACTTGTATGGGACCATACTGTTGGAATCACGTTGTGAAATAAAGCGTTACCTTTAGTCACCCACAAGCACAGTCTTCTTGCTCGATGGGACAACTGTTGTGCTCCTGCCTGCATGGGTTTCCAATGTTGATTGAAATGCACAGGCAGTGGTCGCTTTCCATGACAGCACATGGTATCATGCAGGCTCAGTTCTGCAGTGGCACCATGAGGTAAGGCCCTGTCTGCGAATCTGCTGACCATTTTTAACCATTTGTAGGGGATTCCACTGTTCTCCCCCCATTTGTCTCTGCCACATTTGGTGTGAGCTGCACCTGCAGTGGCCATTTCCAGCTCGCTTTCCCCGGAGAGTGCTCCACCTGAAGAACTCCTGGTCTTCATAAAGTTGAGAGGAGACCTGAGAGTTGCCAGGGTTCTGGGTGAGGCACAAGCAGCAAAGATAGGGCATAGGAGGATAATACCTAGGAACATCCCTGAACCAACGGGAGGCAGGTGAGAGAGGATAAACCTCCTACTGCTTACTGGTGAGGCAATGTTGGGAATTGTTGTTTATGCTTGTCAGAGGTCCTCAGGAATTCATCTGCTTTTCCCACAATACCATCATGGAAAACCCATCATCACTGTGAACTTTTTGTTCCTGCTTTACTCTGCTCTGCCTTGGCCCTGCTTCCCTGTTTCTTCTTCCAGATAAACCATCTGTCTCTAAGTCCTTGCCCAGATTCTGAATTGGGAGCTAAATGGATTCCAACCCGAAGTTTAAGTCTCACCAGCAGCTATTGCAGGTGGTGATTACACAGGGCAAAAGAGTGATGTGTTCTTTACAGAGGAGTAGACTTTGAGATGGAACAGTTAAATGCTAAGAAGGGTCACAAGAAATTATGACAGATGGCAAAATTTTCCTCACAGAAAATGTCTTTCCATATCACAATAGTTTTGTTTTGATAATTATTGTTAACCTAAATTAAATGTTAATGTGCCAGACATTGTGGTAAAGTGTCCTAAAATGAATGATGTTTGGTGTAGAATATTTACAAAATGGCCACAGTAACCGCCCAGCTTCCTTTCACACTTTAGTGGTCCACTAGGCTTGGTCATGTGACTGACTTGGGCAAATGACATGGCAGTAAATATGATACACGCAGAGGTTGAAGTGTTGGCCCATCTGGTTTTCTCTTCTGTTTCATTCGGACTTCAAAGTCATCCTGAGGATGAACTGGAAATCGTCTACTAGAGAAGCCATGTGCGAGAGAAGCAAGACACCAGAAAGAACAACCTGCCAAGTGTTAGACATGTAAGCAACACCATTTTTGATGAAGTTATCTGAGATTCATAAGAAATAATTAATGTTCATTATTTTAAGACTCCAAGGGTGGCATTAATAATTATTCATCAAATCTAACCAGTAGAGATGTGCTGTTTTGTAAAGCCTTTCTTCATGTTTCCTTAAGCACATCATCACCTGAATTTTACAGATGAGAGAGTGAGGCCTTCAAAATTTGTGTCTCTGAAGGAGACAGGATAGTTTCAAACCTAACCTAGGTTTGTCTGATCCCAGAGCAAATTGCCTTCCTATCATTGTCATATTAACCAAATACTTTTAAAGGAGTCTTTGATTAGTTGATTAATCAGTTGAAAACTGTTTGGGGACCTGCTTTGTATCAGGTACTGATACATTTTACTGTGTAAAATACTGCAGGTGCACATAGGAATAAAGCACCGTTCCTGCCTTTGAAATATGGTGGTGCCTCGGTTCACGAATGCTGTCATTTGCAAACAATGTGGTTCAAAAACAAAGCATTTGGTAACATTTTGTTTTTGTTTGTAAACTCTACATCAGTTGACAGATGTGACCATGGTGATCTTTCCCACACAAACATAAACATGACCATCTTTTCCAAAATTGGGAAACAAATTTAATTCATGAACTGAAGTACCACTGTAATCCCAGCAATGGTCAACAGATGCACATATGGGACTGGTAAGGATTATGTAAGGCTTCTGGGTAAGCATTTCAGTATCTAGGCAGTAGGTACTTATACTGCTCTGTTGGAGTTAGAATGCAGGTAAGAGAAAATATAACAACATACTGGAATTTTTATGTTTGACTTTGGATAATTTTGAGAAACTATTTCTTTGTCACGTTCTATTTTTGCTAAACAGTTTAGATTTATATTTGGGGCCTAAACATGAAAATGATCTAAACCCTTTTCACTACATCTTATTTCAGCTATGCCTAGATATAATGATCCTCACTATACTCAACTATATATTCACATTTTATGTATGACTTACATTTTAAATTCTAAGTGCTCCAAGTATATACAGTGCTTGCAAACAGGTTTTGTATTAAGGCTATTTTCTTAGTCTCAGTTAACTCAGTTTGTATAACTGTGGGGTTATTGTTGCAGAATCCTGAAGTGTTTAGAGAATTCAAAGGTGTGTGATTTATCCTGGACAGTTATACAGCAGTTAAAATAACCAGGAAGACACCTAAGACTGCAACATGGTGTATGTATGAGTAGAAGTACTGGGGAAGAAAGACACAGACTAGATGTTAAAGTCAGGAAGAAACGCCAAATAAACATATATTTCTCTAACAGATATCCCAAGGCACATACATATTCAGACATGTGTATGCCCATGTATGTCACTCAGGCACATGCATTTGAATCCCGTCTGGTTTAAGCCTCTGCACAGGGATGTTTTGCAGCTATTACTGTGTAGCTATTACTGTGTGGTTTCCATTACTTTTTTTAAAAAAAATCATTATGTATATTAAAGAGAAAAAACAATAACAAAATAACAATTAAGACAAAACCAAAGCAATACAAAAACAATAAAAATGATAAAGGATTTCAAAACAAGATGAGAGCAACCATTGTTAATTCCTATCATCTTGTTTTGAAATCCAGTTTCCGTTACTTTTATGGGAACACTGCCTACCCCAATTAGGTGTGTGCCTACCTTAATTACTTCTATTAAACTGTGAACATCTTGAGTTCCTCTCTGACAGACTCAGCCATGAATGAGTGGGGACCCGGAAGGGATTGATCATGTAGGGAAATAGAGTGCACAAGTCTGGTGAGCGAGGCTGACTAAGATTTGCTTTTGACCTGTTTTAATATCGTACATGCTGCCTACTTTCCACACATGAAAGGAGAAGGTGGAAAATTCTCTTCTGCCCTGAAAGTCTTCTTCTACCCATAAATATAAAGGTCATTCATCTAGTTAACAAAACATGATTTAAGGTGTGGAAATTAACCACCAGATATGGCATTGATGCCATGGAGTTCTCATAAGCTACCTTTTGAAATGAAGCTCCATCTAATCCTGTTCTTAAAGAATCTGGTAGGTAGCTTGATATCTTAGACTAGCGGTTCTCTCACTTGTCTGTTGCTACAGCTATAAATCTATTTTTGACTGTTTCTATGTATAATGGTGGTTTTGAAAACTAGTTTTCATTTTAAGCAGTGATATATTTTTCTAGAAGACGCCAGAAAGAATATCTCTGCTGCAGTGTATTTTTGCTTGTGGAATTTTAAGGGTATTCTTTCATTAAGTGAAAAAATATCTCCTTAGAGGCATGGGATGGGTACACATGTATGATCCCTGCACACGGAGCTCCATTCTAGGGCCGGTAACATATAAAGCACATAAACACGCGGCTAAACAAAGCCAAGAGGTAATCAGAAGTGGGGCTCAGCCTACTCACACGGGTAGGCAGTGGAGATCCTTACAGAAATAATATGCACACAAAGTTGCAAAGGGTGAGCTAGAGTCCCTGTGAGAAGACACAGGTGCGCTTACTGCAGGCATGAGGGACAGTGCTTGAGGAGGATTTAGGAAACAAGAGATCTGATAGTGGCACAGAGAAGAGGCCAGTGTGGCCAGCAGAGAGACTATGAGAAGCAGATAATAAATGGTCTGGTATTTATGGGCTATGAAGTCTGTTTGGCAACTATTCTGCCCTGCAGTTACTGCATGAAAGCAGCCATGGGCAGTATATAAATGAATGAAGGCGGCTGAACCCCAATAAAACTTTACTTAGCAGAACAGGCAGTGGGTGGGACTTTGGGAGTTTCTAGACCAGCGTGGAGGAATAAGGGCCAGTGTGGTGCAACAGCAGGGCACTGAGGAAGGACACGGGCAGGGCAGGCAAGTTTATGAAACCATCCCTGGGGAGCGAGAGGGGCAAGATTTCTGGTCAGGCCAACATGGGATGGAGTATCCTCTACCATCTAGCAGCTGTATAACCTTGATTTTCATATTATCCAAGTGAGATAGCAGTGGTATTTTCCACTTTCCTACTAAGGCAGCCATCAGGTCTAAATGAGACAACATAGGTGTCTGCTATATAAGAGAAGCAGTGAGCACTCAGTGAACCTCAGTTCTATGCTATTCCACATGTTATGTCTTGAAATATAAGAGAGAGACGTGCTTTTAGAAAGAACGACTTTTGATAGGAAAGCCTCATGGAGCTGTCCCCTCTTAGGGCGCGTTACACTGCGTCCTTGTAGATGTCTGTACAAGACACTCAGACCCTGCCAGCCACTTTGCTTATGGGAGGACAGCCCGGACTGCTCACTTAACCTTTCGTTAACCCCAGAGAACCGATGTGAAGGTTTTGTCTTTTAATTACATAGCACAGGTTTAATTTAATATCTCTACCTATGTTAATTTAGTGACGTATAAAAGCAGAAATTTGTTTTTAATTAACTGAGAGCAAAGGGCACTTTTTTTAAAATATTCTATGTCAGGAGGCATGAACATTGTTATTTGTCATAGGCACAAATGGGGGAAAACATCCTGCTCATTCATGTCATTACAAAGGTGACTTCTGTTTCAACCTTTTGAGCTCCCTTGTGGATTAGCTAAGTAAAATCTAGCAAGGGGTTTAAAATATAATATGGAATACAACTGGTATCCTTCCCACGTATATTAAATTTTCGGATTAAATAGATCAGGTCGTTTGGGGAGTGTGTGTGTGTGTGTGTGTGCGCGTGTGTGTGCACAAGTGTTTCTATGAAAGGTTTTCTTCACACTTGCTGGTGACTTACTTAAACAGCTGCAAGCCAGCTCCGGGACTTTGTTTGTCACTCAGCTCTCTAAAGCGCAAAGCCACGCGTGTAGGAGTGAGAGAACTGCCAGCAAAGGGGGATGACTTTGCCAGTCAAGCGGGGTCCAGAGACCCAGCCGTGACTCCACTTCTCCATGTTTAACAGGAGTGTGGGCCTCACAGACCCTTCTCCTTCAAAGCTGCCATCAGGATGAAGCCTGGGACATAGAAGGAGAAGAGAACTATTTGGGAAAGGGCTTGAGTCCTTTGAGATTGAAATACACCTGGACCTTGGTTTGTCTTCTGATTTGATTATCTGAAAAGATTTCTGTGTGGCACCCAACCTCCTGCAACGCATTCAGCTCTGAGTACCTGCACTGTTTGGCGCTTCAGAGTCAGTCAATTCAATTTAATGTGCACTAAATATCCCTTGAGGTGCTTGGTAGAAATGAAGTGTTGAAGTGAAGAAAGGAAGTGAAGGACCCTATGCGCTGCGATTCTAATTTAGTATGTCCGAGGCAGGGTTTATGTTATATAAGAGTCTGGATTTATATTACACACCCGGTGATATTCATGGGGGTGAGCTACGTGCTACACTGTGAGAAGATCTGTAAATAGTGAGTCAACTCTTAGCGATGGCAACTTTATTGAGACCAAGTTATTGACAGCCTTTGTTTCTGTTCCTGATGATCAGAACGTTGCAGTATGCACCCATGTATGCCAACCTGTGAACTTTTCAAGAGGTAGGCTGAAGTCATTCTTTTCCCACAAACTCCAAGAATCTTTTTTAGCATTAATTGAGCAAGAAGGAGGCAGAGTCCACATGGCTGTCTTGGTCTAATTGCCACCCACTGCTGGCTTCAGCTACCTAAGAACAGGTGTGGAAATCATGACTCATCCCTCCTGGTTACTTTTGGCATTTTGCAACTGATTGTTTTAGAGGCTAAACTGTTGTGTGAAAAATTTAACTTGTCATTCTGTCAGAAAGCTTTTAGAAAGATATTCGACATTAAAAAAAAAACTTTTAAAGTTAGTAATCCAGGAGACTGTACACACATTTCATTTGCTACTTTGAACATGCATATGCTGCAAGGAAATAATTTTGAATGACAATTAAACAAATATCAACTAATATCCTGCTGGAAAGCCTGGATCCTAATACCAGAATTGCGTGGGTGCTGGAGACCTGTGTATCATGAACTTGCTTGAGAAATGGAGTTTTGCTGGAGAAGAAGAAAAGATGATTTTGATTTTTCATTAGAAAATTTCCATGTGCATAACTCTACACATATGTTATTGACTACAAGAAAACATACATTTCATAAACATTCTTCTGTGGGAAGGAAAAGAGTATCTAATGCTAAAAAAGCCACCTTTAGTGCCATGAAATTGCAATTCCAATTATAATGAGCCAAGCATCACGGTCAATACCCTACAAGTACCAACTCACTTAATCCTTGGCAAGCATTGATATGAGTGCCCATAGCAGTGGAAACTGAGGCATGGGCTAAAACAACATTGTTTAGAACATGCAGGTGTGGTTTGTCTTCCTAAGTCTTCTTGCTGATTGTGTTTCAAATTGAACAGTGTTTGCTTTTGCCTGACCCCCTTATTGCTCACAACCATGCAAATGTACATAATTTAAACCTCACTGAATTATGATATCCATCTCCACCACAAAACAAAAAAATTCTGAGCACAACAAACCATTTTAAATGGGTTGAAGAATGAATGGCATGATGAAATTTAAATGCTTCATTAAGTTCTGTGTATATAAAATACATTAGGAACAATACTAAAATATTGGCTCCTATTGATAGGAGGCCAGCCAGTACCAATTCCTGCTTTGAGTCTGTTTATCCACTTGACATTCAACTGCAGCCACGCAAAATATGGCTTAATTGGAGGTGCCTGGTGGTGTAGGCAATGGGGATTTGCAAAGGTCAACGACTTGATCCCAAGCTGGTCATCGATAAGGCTTACTGAGACAGTTGGAGTCAACTCCTCTTGCCTCTTCTTCTCCCCTGGGGCATTTCTTTATTACTCATTGGCAAGTATTTATGACCAAATTTAAAGTTACAAGTATGAACCAGTACAAGGGTCATGCTAATACAGGTATCTGGATGCTTAATATAAATTTTCCCCAAGAAGAAAAGGAAGCTGATCTTTTGATTCAGAGAGAGATTAAACTAAAAAGAGACACTGTCTCTAATTTCTTAGAGGTGCTGAATCAATGTGTTCCATGCCTAGGTTCCTGCTTTTCTGTAGCTCTTTATGTTTGATTCCATTCTGAGCATTATTCTGTATGTTGGGGAGATCTCAGCCCCTCAGAGTGCATGACTGATTTCTCTTTTTGCCAAGTGCAAAGTTTCTTTGCAAGAAAGTAATTATTTTCTGAGAGTGTTTTAGTAGGTAATTAGAACTGTAGTCAAGTAGCCAGGTGTGTGGGCTTCACCTACTGTTTATTGCCTTGAATGTGACATAGAAGAGAATATTTGAATCTGCCCATTTTGGTGCCCTGGATAATGTTTCAAACACCTGTGTAGAGGGGAGGAAGCAAAGAAAATGTATCCACTGATAACTTGCTAAGTACCGGGAGCGGTTGCAATAG
>PVLD010032049.1:0-15075 GCA_004027595.1 Dinomys branickii
TGCCCGAGGCCGGCTGCCTAGCGCGGGGGACTCCAGATCCTGGCAGCAGTGGCGAGCATGGCTCAGACTTGAGTCTGAAGTGGGAGGTGCCGTGGGGCCGCGTTGTCTACTCAGGAATTTGCTTACCTCTGGCCGATTCGGAATGTTTCTGTGAGCAAGGGCCTCTGAGGCTGATGCTGTGAGTGCTGGAATGAGGGAGCGGGCTTGGGGTTTGTGTGGAACAGCGGCTCCTTCCCTTTCCGCCTTCTCTTCCTCTGAGTGCGCCATGGTGGTCTGCTGAGCTTTTTCTCCTGGAGAGGTCTTGTATGCTCTTTCTGAGGGTTTCTATTTCCCTTTCAGATCTTTCCTGGGTCTGGACATCGGGGCATCCATTTCTTTCCTTCTTGTTGCTGTATTTCCGCATCTCATTGGCGATCCTCCAGAGGGATCTTTCTGTGCTGCCTACCCAGTTGCCATCTTACTGGAAGTCCCCATATTGTAAAGAAACAAAATCTTACAACGAATTATTATTTTTTCATATAGAATTTTAAAGAAAGAGGCAATGAAATATCTTCTGTATATCTAGTGCGCTGGATACATCAATCAACTTCGCAAGAAGGGTCATCCTTGGCTGAACTGCCAGCAAGTTTAACTGTCAATAGCTATCCATTATCGTTTGTCTTCCATACTTAGTTACTGCACATCTCAAATGGATTTTGATTAGTTTTCACATCCTTAGAACTCAAATATATCTGTTGGATGTTCTCCATGACATAATAAAAAGCATCTTAAGAGGAATTTTAAATGATGGCTAATACAAATCACTTTATATGAAAAGGCACATTCAAAAATAATTCTGTTACGACTGATGGAACAAATAGTTCACACGAGAGCTGCTATAAATCAAAATGAAAGAAAATTATAGCTCAGTCCTACTATAAATTTAGTATCATAGTACAACAGAAGTTGCAATTATTTAATTCACATCACTCCCCATTCCACAAAAAGATGTCAGTATCGAGGACATGCTGGGCATTGAACACAGGGTCTTCACAGAGCCACATCCCAGTGCCTGTTTTTTTTTTTTTTAATTGAGACAAGGTGTTGTTACATTATTAAGTTGCTCAGACGAGGCTCAAACTTGTGACCCTCCCGCCTTGGTCTCCCAAAGTACTGGTAGTAAAGGGGAGCACCACCACATCAGACTGAGTCCAACTCTCCATGGCCCTTTTCACTTTGCTCTCTCCACCCTGCTTTTCATCCTTCTCTGTGACTGTTTCTTCTCATTTTCCAATGCTATCCCCTGTTTAGAGATGTTCACCAAGGTTCTGCCCATACCTTCTTTCTGCAGTAGACAATATCACCATGCCCATGACTTCAACTGCCACTCATATGAAGATAATGTCCTATCTGTGTCTTCAGTATTAATTTTAATGCAATCACTGCTAGACATTTCTCCATGAACGCTGAGTCCCTGATCCATACCATCTCCCCTTAAGTGTGTTCTCTCTGTGTTATATCCTTGGTTGACAGTATCACAATCTACTAAAACATAAGATTGAGATCCCTGCTAAAAAGCATGGCAGTGGTGATTTTTTTTTTTTTTTGGTAGAACCGGGGAGTGAACTCAGGACCTTGTGCTTGCCAAGCAGGCACTTATTCCACTGAGCTATATCCCCAGCCCCCATGGCAGTGGTGATTAAGAGACGCAGTTTAGTCAGTATTCTGGGTTTTTCTGTTCAGGCTCCCACCAAGGCAAAGCAAACCTACTGCCTTTAACTCAGCACTGCTTGATGAACACAGGGATGAAAGACATCACAAAGCAAGCCTGCACAGGAGGATTGTATGAGCCTAGAAGTTCCAGACCAGCCTGAGCAACAAAGCAATACAGAAAGGGTTGGAGCCCAGGGCAGTATTTGATGGCATTATTAATTCAGTCACTTTTTTCTTCTGATGCTAGTATTTCCGGTATATTGATACTGACACAATGGCTATTCTACAAAGACTAGGCTACTTGGACAATGATTTAAAATGTAAGAATGACAGGCAGGAACCACATAGCTCACAATAACAAGGAAGAAGGTACTTACCCAGAGATTGATCAGTGGTCAAAAGACTTTAGTTTTACTATAAAGGTACACAAAATGGGTCTGTGAGACCCATGTTTATTCTTTAGAATATTTTTATTGATGAATTATTAATTTTTGAGTTTTATTACAGTAAACAATGAGTACTTAACAGGAAAAAATCACAAAAATGTGTTGAATTTTTAAAATTTATTGTTTATAAAAAAGCATTAAAATTTTCAGCACTGTTTTTTTTTTCCCCGAGGGGGGTTGCACCATTCCTGGAGGTACTGCAATACCAGGTTGATGCGTGGAGTGGACGGAGCAAGCTCCTATTCCATGTCCCAGCTCCAAAAATCCATTTAATATATTGTCCTCGGATAGAGGACATATCAGATATTAAACTGATAAGAACAGATACTACACTTGATCTTAGCCAAAAGGCCGAGAAGCGATAGCACTGTTTTTTGATGTACAAAGCCTAAAAAGGAACAACACAAATAACTTCTTATGTGAACGACCATGAAAATACCAATGGCACTTAAAAAAAAATCTTTACTTCAATTATCACAACTAACGCAGTCTGCACATGACAACAGCACATTCCATACATATTTATCATTCACACAGACAGCACATGTGTTTTGCCTTCCTGGCCTTTTTGTAGGACATACTTGACATGTCGGTGACCTTGCTGCTTTTTCAGGAGGTTCTTACTATGTTATACAGTGTGTAGTTAACAGGATCAAAAATATCAATAAAATAAAGTATTAAATTCTTAATATGTACTGTGCATTTAAAACAGATATGAATGTTTTCACATCAGTTGTGTACTTGCTTACAAAACCTAAAAGATAATATCAGAAATAAATTTCTATACAAACTATAATGAAAATACCAACAGAACTCTGCTACAAAAATAAGCTTTACTTCAACTTTCATACCCAAGGCAGTCTTCACTCATGACAACTACATGTTACATACACATGTCTCACTTACACTAACAGCATGTGTGCTTAGCTTCCCTCTCCTATGTGGCAGTCTCATCACCTCTCTTCTCTATCTTGTTAGGAGCTTCCTACTATACTGCATAACATGCACGTATCAGGGAAATAAGATATCAATAAAATAAAACGTTAAACATGTAATGAATACTTAGAAATAAACATTTTCACATTAGCTGTTTACTTTCTTACAAACAAAAATAAAAACCTATTTAACCTATGTAACACCAAAAATAAAACCTACAATGTAAAGACAAACAAAAGTCTACCACAGAAATCATCTTTGCTTCAACTGTCACATGCAAGGCAGTCTTCACATATGACAACTGTATGTTCCATACATGAGTATCACTTACACTGACAGCATGTATGCTTTGTTTTCCTGTCCTTGCTTGCAGGGCACTGTTGACATCTTTTTTCGTTTTCTTCTTCTTATAATATGTCTTTGGGATGCTGCACCTGCTATTCACCTATCAGCTCACCACTGTGTTCCACAATGTTTTGCATAGCTCCCTGGGCAGAAATATTTTGTTTTTCTTCTGCTGTAAATGATCTCATATGAGCTCCAGTTCCAATCCTCTAAGAAAATGTCCCTGGTATTTTGTGCTTATTTTTTTCTTTGTAAACTATCAATCTATCCCACATGTTTAGGACTGAGTAAAACCACTGGTGAATGCTTTGTGTTTCAAGTGACATCATAGGTGCTGCATAATCCATCAACAACATCTGCTCCACCTTTGTTTTTATTGTAAAAGTTTCCATCTCAGACTTCTGTTTTATTGAGGTTTCCTTATCAATATTTCCATTGTGATAAAATGTAGACATCAGCAGTACCAGTTTTTTTTTTCCATATCTGAGGCCAGTGTAAGTCTTCTTGAAATCCAAAGATTGTACCATACAATTCTCTGTTTTGAATTGCAACATCTCATTTGGAATTTCTTCTTTGTTTCTGCACTACTCAACTTGTGCTCTGTTAGTAAATGTAACATCAATTAGAAATTTGTAAGCCAACTGTTGAAGGTCACATTCTGATTAGTTTGAGAGATGGGAGCAACAAGTCTGTTTACAACATCAGTTTATTATTATAAGGACTTGATACCTGAGTTCTAGGATAAATGTCTAAATTGAAAGTATAGTAAGTCATCAACAAGGACATACACTTTCATGCCATATTTTGACCCACTGCTTTTCCATAAATCTTTTACATTCCTGAGATTACCATAAGAAATCCCTTCTAAATACAGTAGACCTATAAATGCTTTCAGGCCAGTGAGTGAGTGCTACAAATAAATGCATTTTTGAATATGGCTATTGGTGCACAAAGAATGTTTTATTTGCATTGCAGCCTTTGTGTATTTCATCCCACCTTATATAGCACTTTGTCTGTTACAATTTCCAACACTGAATGGCACTGCTGGCATTCTGTCTAATATGTTTCACCCCTACCAAGACCCTCACTGTATTTTTGGACCTAGTTCTAACACTGTATCATTTTATTTGGTTGCCTGGCCAGTTTGCAACATTTTGACTGGTCAAATTACATCCTCACATTGCTATTTTCTTTATCATGTGAACCAAAGTCTGTATTCTATGGGTCTGTATCAATGGATTTTTGTTTCATTTCACTGTCACAGGAACTTTGGCTCACATGGCCAACATCAAAATCATCATCATCCACCCACACCACTCTTCTGTTATGAAAGCATGTATTTTACCACAATGGATCACCTTCATCACTCATGCAAGAGTAACCTGATGATTCATTTTTCACATCTCCCCAAACTTGTAAATCTGGCTTTTCATGTGCCATTGTACTGAATTGGGCTACTTCTATCAGGAAAATCAAAAGAAAACTTTTTTGAAAAACAAATCCTGGAGTGGTGTGGGTTTATCTGACCCTCTGTGATGCTTGGATAAACATATGCAAAACTAGTTAGAAGAAGAATGTGGGTAAAAATCCCATTTTGCTGTTTTTACACACATGTACACACCTTGCCATTTGTCATATCAAGTGAGTAGACACATAGATTGCTTCCTGTATCCCTCAGGAAAAGTTACTGAGATGCACAGCTAGCTACTATGAGGTGAAGGTACAAATTTACAATAGAAAAGACATGGGTCTCCTGGAAACTGAAGAGGAGACTTAAGGGAGGAAAAAATTTAGACATCAGTCTCCACAGAAGGCAGTATTGGTAGTAGGTGCTGAAGAGATTACTGACATGACAAAAATGAGGACAGACATAAAGTTTTCCTAACTTGAGACGTCCATCAAACAATAATCAATATAAATAAAAAATGTAAAAGTTTACCTTAAACGTACAAAACAATCAATTAAAAAAAATGTAAAAGTTTACCTTAAACGTACAAAACAATCAATTAAGACTCACTGAGGAAGGTTTCAAAACTGGCTTATGATGGAAAAATACGCTTTACTTCTTAAACTACTATTAAGAGAGAAAAAGAAAAGCAAATATTTTATGTTGAGATAATATGTCTTTCAAGGAAACTCAAGTAAGGAGAAGTACTCAAGAACATGTCTGCAAGAGAAAAGAGAAATGAGACTTTGACAGGGCAGTATATAAGGCCAACAAACCAAATAGAGTAAATAAGAGAATCCTTTCTTTAAAAAAAATTAGTATTAAGTTTATTGGTGTAATTTAGATATACATAATGATCACATTCATCATAGGGAATATGTACCTGTACATGACATATCTTAATTCCTCTTTTTTCCCTTCCCCTCCTCTATCCCTTTAACCCCTTTCCCTCATTTATAAAACTTTGCTTCCATTTTATCCTTCTTTTCTCATTTTTCCCTTCCTTCCTTTCCCCTTCCTCATCCCTAGTTCCCCTTTCCTTTTGAACTATTTCTTCCTATTTCACAATGTGAAACATTGTGGTTTCTTATTTACGTAGTTTCTCATACCATAAAAACAATGTGATATGTACATGTTTGTCTGATTTATTTCACTTAAGAGTGAGGACTCAGGGTCTACCCATTTAGCCATAAATGCCTCAAGTTTATCCTTCTTTATGGCTGAGTAGCACTCTATTGCATATAAAGAAATCTTTTATCCATTTATCAGTTGATGGGCATTTGGATTTTTTCTAAGATTTAGCTATTACAAACTGCTCCTATAAACATGGGTGCTTATATATCCTGTGGTATGAAGCTTTTAATTCTTTTGGGAAGACACTAAGAAGAGGTACAGCTGGGTCCAAAAGGATCTCTTGTTCTGGTTTGAGGACTCTCCACACTGATTTCCACAGTGGTTGCACCAGTCCACACTCCCACCAGCAGTGAAGAAGGGTTCCTTTTCCCCCACATCCTGGCCAGCACATTATCAGCTGATTCTTGATAACAGCTATTCTTTCTGGGGTGACATGGAATCTCAGTGTTGTTTTAATCTGCATCTCTCAAACGACCAGTGATGGTGAACATTTTTTCATGTATTTATTTGCCATTTGTATTTCTTCATCTAAAAAGTTTGTGTTTTTCTCAGATGCCCATTTTTGGATTCGGTCTTTAAATTCGGGAGGTTTGATGTTTTTCAATTCTTTGTATGTTCTAGATATTAGTCCTTTGTCTGAGGAACAACTGGGTAAAATTTTTTCTCATTCTGTACATTGTCTTCTCACTCTGTTAGAAAGTTCCTAACTGTCAGACAAGACAGAACACTGTCAGTAATTTCACTTGTGAGACGGCAGAGGTTTCAACCAGCTAATCACAGATATCTCTTAACAAGTTCCTCATCTGCTTTACCATGTCATGCCATGTCACCCAGGCTAATGGCCAGAGTTGACTGAGTGAATAGCCAACCAGATTTAAAGTAGACCTAGTATTAAAAGTGACAAATAACTTGGAAGAAAGTAACATATCATTTTAGAGGTTGCAAAACCAGGTCAAAGAAAGCTGGGTAATTATAAATCCTGAGGCGAAAGAAAATGAGACACTGTATGAAGAAACCTGCACAAATGTAAGACACATACTGAATTTAAGAGGTTTGAGCAGGAAAGTGCAAACATACGCCTATAAAAGTGGAAAAGACAAATGCAGGCTGATAATATAGACTCATAGGTTTATTTATTTTAACTAAAAGGGTTAGAAAGAGTTGAAGGTTGCTAATAATAAATACAAAGGCTTCTCTCACCTTTCAAAAGTTTTTTCCTTTTTAAGTACACTCACTGTAAGAAAAAGAAACATGACCTACTGCTCTGGGTGAGACACACAGTGGATAACAACATCCCATAAAACTTGTCTTTTTGGCGAGGTGTGGTGATACACGCCTATAATCCCAGCACATGGGAGGCTGAGGCAGGAGGATTGCCACAAATTTGAGGCCAATATGGGCTACATAGTGATTTCAAGGCCAGGCTGGACTACATATTGAGACCCTATCTCAAAAAACAAAAACAAAATAGAAAAAATGTTTTTTTTTTCCTATCAAAGGGAATAACCTGAGAACTGACATGATGACAGCAGAATTAAAGGACACTAAAAGTGGGGGTAGAGAAACTGTCAGAGAGGGCCATTATAGGACAGGTTTCAGTGAAACTACAGTTTATATACTGGGTGTTCACGCTTGTTTCTTTCAAGTAATCTCTCATTTTCCTTCCCATTAAAATCACTGGTAATTACAGAGCTTTCTGTGCACTAAGATTTGCAAACTTTATGACAAACCTGCTTTCTCCCAAACTGGTAATCACTTTGTGGGGGGTTGGTGGGGGGGCAGAGCTGGGGATTGAACCAAGAGCCTTTTCATTGGGCTGTTCATTCATCCATTCATTCAAGATAGGTTCTCACTACATTGCCCAGGCTGGGCTTATACTCATGATCCTTCTGCTTAGCCTCCATGACTGCTGGGATGAGTATATACAAAGAATTCTTTCTAGCCCATAGCATACCATCCTCCTCAGCTGTGTTAGATATAGACGACCACTTAATTTTCAAGACAGTACACATTTCTTTGGCCTCTTTCATCTCCCTCTGTCTTCTTGGATATCCAGTGATCCTAGAACCTTTGCCTATAAAAGACTATTCTTTTCCCCACTGAAGTGCCTTGGCACCCCTGTTGAAAACCAAGTGACCATAAACCTAAGGATTTTCATCAGTTCTATCCCAATGATCTGTATGTATATGCCTTTACCACAATGTCTTGCAGTAAGTTTTGAAATGAAGCACCATTCATCCTTTAATTCTGTTCAGGATTGTTTTTTACTATTTTGGTTCCCTGTGCTTCGGTATGAATTTTACTGTCAATCTGCACAAAAAAGGGACAGAGAAGGAGCTCAGCTGGCAGAAGCAGGGAAGCAGGGAAGTGGCGCCTCAGCAGCTCATCTCTGTGGAACTATCTCTTGGCAGGTGAGGCCTGCGCATGTGCTCTGCCCTGCACCTTTGGGACAGAGAAGGAGCTCGGCCTGGGGAAGCGGTGCCTCCATTTTGGGATAGGTTTGATATCCAGGTAAACTAGGGTGCCTGGAGTCCTTCGGTGAGCTGCCTGGGTAGCTTGTAGCTCAGCACTTTTCATCTGACATCCAAAATGACAAGATATAGGAGCAAAATACAGTCTCAGAACTCATCTCCACCCAGAACAAGTCCAGGAGACACTGACATAGGAGAACTTGGAAGCCACATACCTGAAATCTCTGAAGTGATTGCACCTGAAGTAAAGAAACAACTCTATCAGGCCATAGAAGAGGTGAGATCAGAAATAATATCTCAGGCAAAAAATGAAATGACAATAATAATGAAAGAAATGCTCTGCACATCTAGAGAAAAAACAGATGAACATAGGCAACAGATGGAAACGTTACATGATCAATTTAGGAATGAATTAGAATGCATGAAACAGACTCCGGGAAACAAGATTTCCAGGAAATCAAAACTTCCACTGAAAGCTTGCAAAGCCACCTGGATGAAGCTGAAGATAGAATTTCAGATCTTGAAGACAGCATGGCAGCTAGCAATCATGAAAGGAAGGATCTCTTAAAATCATTAAGGATCCAGGAAAAATCAATCCAACAGCTGCAAGATGAGGCAAAGAGACGTAATGTCCAAGTAATAGGAGTCAATGAAACAGCAGGAGGCAACACAAATGACATATTTGCAGAATAGCAGAATATTTCCCAAGCATGGAAAAAGATTCTGATGTGCAGTTAATGAGGCATATAGAACTCCAACTAACCATAACCAAAATAAAACCACACCCAGATATATAATAATCAAGATCTCAGATATCCAGCAAAAGAACAGAATACTAAAAGCTACTAGAGTAAAGAAACAGATCACCTATAAAGGCAAGCCCATCAGAATCACAGCAGATTTCTCAACACAAACCATGCAATCGAGAAGAGCTGGGAGTGAGGTATTACAGGTTTTGAGACAAAACAGCTTCCACCCTAGACTGATGTATCCTGCAAAACTATCCTTCAAGTTTAATGGAGAAATAAAGTATTTCCATGACAAAGAGCAACTGAAGAACTTCATGAGAGCCAAACCAACCTTACAAAAAGTACTAAAAGATATTCTAGACAGAGAAAAAAAGAGACCACCATCTAAAGAACAACAATAGAAAGGAACCTTCAAGTACAGCAAGCAATTAAAACAGATGGCAAAATTAGGAAACCAACAGCAAGTAAATAGCATGACAAGGATAAGCCAACATGTATATAACCATTAATGTAAATGGCCTCAATTCACCAGTCAAAAGAAACAGACTGGCAGAGTGGATTAGGAAACAAAATCCCACAATATGCTGTATACATATTCCTTCACTCAAAAGGAAATCCATAGACTGAAAGTCAAAGGACAGAAAGCAATTCTCCATGCAACAGGTTCCCAGAAAAAAGCAGAGGTAGGTATTATCTTAGCAGACAATGTAAACTTCAAACTGAAAATAATCAAAAGAGATAAAGAAGGTCACTACATACTAGTTAAGGGAAGAGATAACAATCCTAAACATGTATGCACCAAATACTGGAGCACCAAACTATATAAGTCAAATCTTAACAGACATGAAAAACCAAATAATAACACTATTGTAACAGGGGACCTAAACACCCCTTTGATGCAAAGAGACAGGTCAACTAGACAAAAAATCAGCAAAGAAATAACAGACCTGAACCAAATCTGTGAACAAATGGACTTAGTAGATGTATACAGAGTGTTCCATGCCACAACATTACAATACCAATTTTTCTCAGCTGCATGTCATGTGGGACTTTCTTGAAAGCAGACCATATTCTAGCCTATAGAGCATATCTACCTAAGTGCAAAAAACTGAAATTATCTTAGGCATGTTATCTGACTACAATGCAAGGAAATTGGAAATTATAATGACAAAAGGAACTCCAAAAACTCCACTAAACACTTGGAAATTATACAACCACCTCCTGAACAAACAATGGGTCACACAAGAAATTAAAGAAGAACTTAAAAAATACCTACAAACAAACAAAAATGCAAATACAACCTACCGGAATCTGTGGGATGCAATGAAAGCAGTTCTCTGAGGGAAATTTATTGCAGTGAATTCACATATAAGGAAAACAGAGAGAGAACAACTAAATAACCTAATGCTACACCTCAAACTTTTAGAAAAAGAATAAGTCAAGCCCAAAGCCCAAAGAATAGAGGAGATTTATAAAGACCAGGGCAAAAATTAATGCAACTGAGATGAAGAAAACACTACAAAAAATAAATGAATCAAAAAGTTTGTTCTTTGAAACAAAAAATAAAATTGATAATTCTCTAGCCAACCTTATCAAAAAAAGAAAAAACTCAAATTCATGCAATAAGGAATGAAAAGAATGAAATCACTACAGAGCTACAGAAATTCAAAAGATCATTAATATCTACTTTGAAAATCTTTACTCCCATAGGATAGAAAACTCAGAAGAAATGGACAGATTCCTAGATACGTACACTTTACCAAAGTTAAATTAGGAAGATTTAAAAATTCTGAACAACCCAGTATCAATTAATGAGACTGAACATGTAATTAAAAACTTACTGACAAAGAAAAGCCCAGGCCCTGATGGATTCACAGCAGAATTCTATAAAATATTCAGAGAAGATTTAATGCCAACACTCCTCAAACTCTTCAATGAAATTGAAAAGGAAGCAATTCTCCCTAACTCACTTCTGGAAGCAAGTATTATACTGATACCAAAACCTGAAAAAGACCCAATGAAGAGAGGGAACTATAGACCAATCTCCCTACTGAACAAAATACTAGCAAATAGAATGCAGTGAATCATAAAGAAAATTATACACCACGACCAGGTTGGATTCATTCCAGGAACGCAGGGATGGTTCAATATTCTCAAATCAATTAATGTAATACACCATATCAATACAGCCAAAGACAAAAACCACATGATCATCTCAATAGATGCAGAAAAAGCTTTTGACAAAGTCCAACAAGCATTCATGTTAAAAATCCTGGAGAAAAGAGGAATAGCTAGCCTTTACCTCAATCTGATCAAAGCCATCCATGACAAGCCAACAGCCAACATCATACTAAATGGTCAAAAACTAAAAGCTTTCACTTTAAAGTCAGGAACAAGACAAGGATGTCCACTGTCACCACTCCTATTCAACATAGTTCTAGAAGCATTAGCCAGAGCAATTATACCAGAGAGAGAAATAAAAAGGATAAGAATAGGAAAGGAATAAGTAAAACTATCACTATTTGCAGATGAGATGATACTTTACATGGAAGACCCCAAAAACTCCACAAGAAGACTCCTGGAATTAATTGACAAATTCAGCAGTGTAGCTTGATACAAAGTCAACACCCAAAAATCAATAGCATTCCTATACACAAACACAGACAGAAAGAAATTAAGGAAACCATACCTTTCATAATACCATCCAAGAAACTGAAATATTTAGGAATCAATCTAATGAAAGAAGTAAGAGATCTATTCAATGAAAACTATAGTACCCTGAAAAAAGAGACTGAAGAGGTTTTCAATAAATGGAAAAATGTTCCTTGCTCATGGATAGGAAGAACCAACATTGTGAAAATGGCCATACTACCAAAATTGTTTTACAGATTCAATGCAATTCCTATTAAAAAACTACTGTTAGCATACCTCACAGATCTAGAGAAAACATTCCTTAAATTCATTTGCAACCAGCAGAAACCCAGATTAGCAAAAGCAATTCTGGGCAACAAAGACAAGTCAGGTTGAATCACAATCCCCGACCTAAAATTATACTACAAAGCTACTGTGATAAAATCAACATGGTATTGGCTAAAAAGCAGACCTCACTGCATTATTTGCTAGTATTTTATTGAGTATCTTAGCATCTATGTTCATCAGTGGAACAGACTGGAAGATGCAGCCACAACCACAAACACCCTCAGCCACCTAATCTTGGACAAAGGGGCCAAATAAGCTCACTGGAAGAAAGACAACCTCTTTAATAAATGGTGCTGGAAAAATGGGCTTGCCACTTGCCAAAGACTGAAAATAGACCCCAGTCTATCACCATGCACCAAACTGTAGTCAAACGGATCACAGATCTCAATATTAAAACAGAAACACGGGGGACTTCCAGTAAGATGGTGACTGGGTAAGCAGCAGAGAAAGATCCTCCCGGAGGATCTCAACACTCAAGACACTAGAATATAGCAACATGAGAAACACAAGGAGAAGTGGGTCCCCTGGACCCAGGAAGGATCTCATATCAGAATTGAAGCCCTCAGAAAGAGCAAACTAGACCTCTCCTGGAGGAAAAACTCGGAGGGCCAACATGATGCAGTTAGAGGAAGAGAAGGTGGAGAAGGAGGGAGTCACTGATCCATACACACCCTCAGCCTGTTCCCTCATTCCTACACTTGCAGCTTCAGCTTCAGAAGCCCATGCTTGTGGGAGCCTCCTGACTCCAGGGGAGTAGGAGTTCCAAGAGCTGGGCCGAAGCCAGAGTGGAGAAGGCGCAGCCTTGAAAAGAGGCAGCGGCGGATGGGAGGTGTTGTCCAACCTAGTGTGAGGATGAAAAGTTACAACAGCCACTAAAGCAGCATGCCCACTCTGCAGCAACCTTTCTAATCAGTGCCCTGAGGCAAGGTAGAGTCAAAGTAACCACTACACAGCCCACCATACCCCGCTCTCTACCTGCCCCAAGCCTGTGGCCTCCTGCCTCTCCACTGTGTGAAAAACAACCAGCAGAGAGCAGCAGAGAGCATCAGCAGCAACCCCAGGGCCACAGTAATTCCCAGGGATACAGCCAAAGAACAAATGGGAACTGGAGCACAACAGTAAGAGAGAGCTGCAGGTGGAGGTGGACCACATGGTCCCACACCCTTCTTACTCCAACACCAAGCAGGAAGCAGGAGCTCCCACCCTTAACTCCCTCTGTGAACACCTTAAATTTTGGTGGCCCGTGCACTCAATGCGTTCCCCACAGCAGTGGGATGAGGACTCATCCTAAGGAATCATTAGCGAGCTTTAGGACTCACCCTAAACTACTAATATGAGCACCAAGAAGGACTTTGTACTGCTTGCATATATGAATCTTGTATGAACCCACAGAGACAAATCACACAAATAGCAGCAGTCCTGGAGGCCAAGAGACAACAACATACTCTATACAGAAGACCCGAGAAAATCTTCCACTTCTCTCCTAGAACTAATAACTAAACTTAGCACACTCCCTGGACTACCGCAGTGAGCACGGGTGGGGAAGACCTCACACCACTTGTGCCCAGCATTGTAAGTGCGCCCAATGCCCAGCTATAAGGGGTGGGGAGCAGCAGCACTGGAGATTGAGAGGTGAGAGGAGTCAAAGACTTGGAACTAGGGTGCAGACCCGGTACTCTAGCTGGGTGGGGATAGCCTCCAAAGAGTCATAGGAGGCCTGCAGGGAGACACTAGTGGCCTATGAGGGGAACCTGGGGGCCTTGACGGAGCTCAGCAGCCTGAGGAGGTAGGGGGGTTCCCTCTAGGCTACATGAAAACCCTGAGGAGGTTCCTGGATGGGGCCTCCAGAAGCACGGCAATGGGGTGCAGCAGTCCTTGGGGGTGATTGCTTGGACTCGACCAGGTCCCCAGGAGCACCTCAAGGGGCGGAGCCTGGTGGTCTGTGTGTGGGGGTGTGACCTGAGGACTCAACCAGGGCCCAGGAGCGCCTTGATGGGGTGGAGCCCAGCAGTCCACAAAGGTGACCCTGAGGACTTGACCAGGCTGCTGGGCCTGCTGCAGCGAGGTTGATTCTGGCAGTCTGCGGGGTAACCCCGCTGACTTGACGGGACCCCGACGGCCTTGAGAGCTTATCAGTGGGGGCTTGACCATAGTGAACCTGGTTCCCTGCCTATCTACCATCTTTGAGGATGGGTGCTTTGCTTTTCCACCTCCTGCCATAGCAATTTGTGTGCACACGTTTGTTACAGCATAATTTGAAGCAGCCATGTCTCTTCCAAATGTGAGAGCCTGAGGGAGTAAATAAACAAAAAAATACAGTTATTATCAGAGGGAAGATGACTGACTGGATGGGAGAACAACAGAGATGAGGTTGGAGAAAACTGATTAATCAAATGAGCCATCATCTGTATAACTGAATAACAAATATGAAGATAACATTATGTAATACAGCATCCAGTGCTAATTCCCTACTATCTTCTCTATAATTTTGTATTTCCTTTATTGTTTTCGTTAACAAATGCAAAGATAACATTATTTAATACAGCATCCAGTGCCAGTTCTCTACTACCTTCTCTATAATTTTGTATTTCCTTTATTGTTTTTGTGCTATTCTGGTTTATATGTTTCCGTTCTTTTGTCTTTAAACAAACAAACAAACGCTAAATTTGGATTTCGCGCGTATCGGGCAGGCCGCGCGGAAAGCCCCAAACGCTGGGAGCCAGAGACGCTCCGCGCGGGGAGGAAGATGGCTGGGTCCGAACGCCTTGGGAGCGCAGCCAGCTCGGTCCCTCCCGCCTCCCGAGCCGGTGCAGCCTTCCGGCGACTCCCGACAGAGATCGGCTTGTTAGCAGCGGAGACGCCCGGCAGTCCCACGT
>PVLD010032050.1:0-15072 GCA_004027595.1 Dinomys branickii
CTCTGCCTACTCCTATGTCTTCAAGATTTTTACCTACTTTCTCTTCCAATATATTTAGAGTTTCTGTTTTAATGTTGAGATCTGTGATCCATTTTGACCTGAGTTTGGTGCATGGTGATAGACTGGGGTCTATTTTCAGTTTTCGGCAAGAGGCAAGCCAGTTTTTCCAGCACCATTTATTAAACAGGCCTTCTTTTTTTCCACTGTGTTTGGTTGACCCCTTTGTCAAACATTAGGTAGCTGAGTGGGTTTTTCATTGTGGTTGCATCTTCCAGTCTGTTCCATTGATCCTCAGGTCTGTTTTGTAGCCAGTACCAGGTTGATTTTATTACAGTAGCTTTGTAGTATAATTTCAGGTCAGGGATTGTTACTCCACCTACCTTGTCCTTATTGTCCAGGATTGCTTTCGCTATTCTGGGTCTCTTCTGGTTCCAGATGAATTTGAGGCATATTTTCTCTAGATCTGTGATGTATATTAACGGTAGTTTGATGGGAATTGCATTGAATCTTTACAACAGTTTTGCTGGTATGGCCATTTTTACAATGTTAGTTCTTCGTAACCATGAGCAGGGTATGTTTTTCCATTTATTGAAATCCTCTTTAATCTCCTTTTTCTGAGTATTGTAGTTTTCACTGAATAAATCTTTCACATTCTTTGTTAGGTTGATTCCTAAGTATTTCAATTTCTTGGTTGCTATTGTAGTGGGTATGGTTTCCTCAATTTCTGTCTCATTCTGTTTGTTGTTCATGTATAGGAATGCTATTGATTTTTGGGTGTTGACTTTGTATCCAGCTACGCTGCCGAATTTGTCAATTAATTCCAGGAGTTTTCTTGTGGAGATTTTGGGGTCCTCCATGTATAGTATCATGTCATCTGCAAATAGTGATAGTTTGACTTCTTCCTTTCCTATCCTTATTCCTTTTATTTCTCTCTCTTGTCTCATTGCTCTGGCTAGTGCTTCCAGAACTATGTTGAATAGGAGTAGTGACAATGGACATCCTTGTCTTGTTCCTGACTTTAAAGTGAAAGTTTTCAGTTTATGTCCATTTAGCAGGATTTAATATTAACCAATCGGCTTTTCACATTTGCTTGTGAGTTGTCTGAGGCTTAGGCACCTTGTCTGCACATGGACAGCTGATTCATACTAAGTGAACCTCTGTGAGTCACTGCTCACTGCTGAGGCTTGTAGTGGCCTGTGGCGCTGTGACACCTCAGGGAGAAGGAGAATGCAGCTGAGGACATTGGGCTGTAACCCCAGTTATCTTTAAAGAGACTGTGGCTTTAGGCATCACACTCCTGCTGTGAAGGCCTTCCTGGAGATAACATAGTTCTCCTTAATTAATATACTATTACTTGGAGGAGTCCTTCAAGGGATACCTAAGTCTTGCCCAGATTCCTGCATTTTCTTCAGTATTCCCCCTCCCTTGTTTGTAAACCTAATAAAGGGCCACCCAGAGAAGTCTTTGGCTAATTCGGAGAATATCAAAGCTGCAAGAGAACTAGTCCCTCTTGGAGCCCCAGAATCATATTTCATTGTCTCATCATTTATTTAAGCCTTTGCCATCCACTCATTTGGGTGACTGAGGGCCTGATACGCCTGCAATAATTTAGGGTTATCATAACCCAGTTTTCAATATCCAGAAATGTTAATTCTCTATGCCTAATTTAGAAGCAATTTTTATTGGAAATCAGCTATGAAAATGGCCTGGGTACAGGCTATTTTTGGAATGGCCAAAACAGGCCATGTTTTGGAAAAACAGTATATATGTTAGCTGCCTTGATGGGAGCAAATATCTCACAATATAGAAATCAGATCAAGTTTTGTGCCTTACAATCATATAAATTTTAATGTTAACAGACATAGACTCCTCAGTGATGAAACATGGAAAGTCCATGTATTTCAGGCATCAGAGGAAGGGAGCCACATCCAGACCTTCACTGGGCTGTGCGCTCTGGGTGACAGGAGGTCCATGGTGCTGGCACTACATGTTTCTGTGAGGAACAGCTATTACGAAGAGAAAGGTACCCTGATGCACCTATTGCTCCAGCACTAGGCTGGTGAGAAATGGGCACCAGGACCTCCATGATGAGATTTCCCAGACAGGGCGGGTTCATGAGACAGGTAAGAATTTGGGTTCAGTTCTGAGATGCAAAATCGCTAATATGTGCTTTAGTCACCAGAAATCTGGTTTTGCTCTTGGGCTTGCAAAGTTTCAGTGAGAAAAAGAAAACTCTCTTGATTTGGGGCGAATCCATTTTTCTTTGCTATTTCATGAAAACAGTTCACCACACAGTACAAGCATTATCTGCTGCTCACCTTCACGGTTTGTATCTGGATGTTCCCCAAGACCTCAGATAGTCATGGGACAGGTTTTTTGGGAGGTGTCTGTATCTAGAGTATGTGATTGATTCACGGTTCAATGCTAGGATTAAGGGTGCTGAGATTAAGGTTGGATGATTGCTGGATCAGTCCCCTCATTGGATTGGCACCACCTTAACCCCAACTGTCTGGATATGATGAAAGGGAGAGAAAGTGGCTGGTTTCTCTCCTGGCTTGCTGCCTTAGCTACTTATCACTGCCATGAACTGCTGCACTCTGCCATGAGCACCCTGCCTCGGAGCCAGCCAGTATTGGACTGAAATCTCCACAAACATTTAGCTAAGGAAACCTTCCTCCTTTAAGTTTGGGTGTCAGGTATTTTGTCTCACCCAGGACAGAAAAGTAACCAAGACAGGCTCCAGGGAAATTCTAGCACCAGCGATTGTTCCTTCTGTCTCCTGGGTACAACCTGGTTCATTTTCCTAATTGCTCAGGAAGTTTCAATGCATCAAGCATAGCCTGCATCTGTTCATCCTGATCACAGGCACAAACAAAAAATCACTTTCAAAGTATAGTTTTAGGAAGGTCAGGTTTCGTGAATGACTTGATTTTCACTGAGTAAGCAAAAGGGCTTTAGCAGGTGCAACACAAGGGTTGGGTGCAAGTCTCAGGTTTCAGAGCCCCGTGGTGCCCTTAGTGCTGAGTCATCTTGTCACTTAGCCTCACCTTAGTGGAACAGTGTATGCAAATAGCACAGTGCAGACAGCAGGATCTTCTCACAGGATAGGCAGGACGCCTTTCCAGGGTGCTCAGTTCCGGCACCTGGGGTTCTCTCAGCAGCGCAGGCTTCTGTGATGGTGGAACAGATGAAACATGCCCTGCTCCCTATGATGCCTGATTCTGATTTTAGCACAAAATTATTCCACGTATTTTCAAAACATTTTTGCAATGTAGAACAACCTTTCAGTGTTTTAGGAAATAGAATTAAAATAAACAACATATACAATATGCCCAGCAAGACAATGAAGATATAGACTTGCACTTCACCAAAACTATTTCACACAACAAAACTATATAAAGGCAACTAAAAATGGATGATTTGCAGATGTAGATTCCAATATAAGAACATACATAAGATAAAATTGAACTGCTTCCAACTGATGGGCTAATATTCATATTTTACTTAAAAAGTATCCTTGACTGCAGCCCAAATCCTGCTGAGCATTCTGACCAGTGCAGTGTTAATCTCCCTGTTGCGAAGACAGTAGATGACGGGGTTCACGAATGGGGGCACCACGATGTAGAACACGGCCGTCAGCAGGTTCTTAAAGGATGGTTCATTTGCAGTGGGACCTAGGACATCTACCACCCCAGAGATGAGAAACAAAAGGAGAATGGCCAACTGCGGGGTACAGGTGGATATGGCTTTGTTTCGGGCCTCCACTGAATGGATCCTAAACACAGTTAAAAATATTTTAACATATGACACAAACATGAAGGCAAAACACACTGAGACAAGGCAAACACTTAAAGCAATGATTACAAATTCAGAAAACTGGGCATTGGCAGATGAAATCCTCAGAATCTGAGGAATATCACAGAAATATTGCTGGATCACATTGGTCTTGGGGAAGGGAAGCCTGAACAAAGCGCCTGTGTGCATAGCAGAGTAGACCAGGCCGGAGGCCCATGAGCCAGCTACAGCCTGGGAGCACAGATTCCAGGTAATGGTGAGCCCATAGTGCAGAGGGTGACAAATGGCCACATAGCGGTCATAGGCCATCACCACCAGTAAGGCAATCTCCACAGCTGCAAACAGCGCATATAGGAAAATCTGTGCTGCACACTCTGTCAGGGAGATCATCTTACTGCCTATGAGGGAATTTACTATGGCTTTGGGAACAATAGCTGAGATGCTGCCGAGGTCTGTGAGGGCCACATTGCTTATGAAAAAGTACATGGGAGAGTGCAGATGGGTGTCTGTCACGATGAGAGTGACAGTTACAAGATTCCCTGTCAGTGCTCCCAGATAGATCACTAAGAACAGCACACCCTGCAGCACCTGGAGCTCCCGGGAGCCTGCGACATCCATGAGGAGGAATTCTGTGAAGATGGTGAGGTTGTCCATGTCAGCCAACCTGCTGTGGTCTCCACAGAGTCAGAGGTTACAGTGAGAAGAGGATGCTGTAAGAAGAATAAAGTACCCATGAGAACTGCAGTGTGGGTTCTAATCAGGGACTCGGAGAGAAGAATTGGGTACAATAAGGTATCTTGGAATCCAGTTAGCGCTCGTGTTTCTATTTTAATTTTCTGTTCCCAAACTGCTGATATCCTTTCATTTTCTTCATTCACAGGACAAGAGAATTAAGCAATACAGTATTTAAAATGAAATCATTTCCCATAACCTTTCATTTCTCAGTAAATTTAAAATGTCTTTTCCATCCTCCCTGGACACTTAAATCTTTTCTCCTTTGCTTCAGTTTTGCATGGCTGTCACAAACATCATCTATCTGTAAGGGCACTTGGGTTTTGGAATGCCACATCTACTCCTCATTCTCTGTGTCCTCGGCTGAAGATTTGCTGTGATCTGTCGCCTTCTGTTGCTGACTACTCCCATCAGTTTTCTTCCCAAGAGATCTAGTGCCTGACCCTGAGCTTTCCTCAGCAATGACTTTGGTCTAAGGGACGCCAGGCCGGTCACTCTACACCCTTCTCACCCTTCAGGAGCTCATCCGGAGGTGTGTGGGCACCCTTTCTTCTCCCTTTGCAGCATCATCTATGCAAGTTATGATTTCATTCCAGATGTTAAAATTCTATTTTCCTATTGGCAACATATGGCCAGTTCTCTTCTTGTACATCCTTATTGCTGCATTTTATCTTGAAACAAAGAAACAAACAAACAAACGTAACTGCTTGAAGTCCTCCACACTGCACCCCTCTGCTCAGCCTGGATTCTAGCACGTAATGGGTGTTCACGGTCTCTGCAGACCTTCCTCCACTTACTCTCATAATTTTGCTAAAAACTCCTGATTTTATAATCGTTCTTTCAATTTATTTACTTGTGCTCATTTTAAAACATTCAAAAATCATAAACAACCTGTTTAGAGATTTTTTTCAGTACTAAATTTAGTTACATAGATACAGAATTATTTTTTTTAATTTTCATTGGTGAAAAACAAAACTGATATATTGTAGAAAATATTATTGCCCACATATTGGTTAATATTGTATATGTAACTACTTACCGTTACAAAAACATTTACAATGTTTCTACCTTTAATGGGGAAATAATGATGATTTCTTTACAGTTATACATTTATTTGACTTTCCACATTTTTAAAACCTGTTTTACATGAATTGCTTTCTCTTATGATCCTTTCAATTACATGGCTTCTTCTCACAGTTTTATTTTGGTAAATGAAGAGAAAATGCACTGAGTATAGAATGTTACTATCAAAACTAGTCTTGATTGTTTAAACTGATACTACTGACGTCTTGTAGGTTACTGATGCAAACCACACTGTGCCTATTTTTAATTACTTTATCAAAATAATAGATATGGGTCATAAAATTCTTCTTCCTATTTTCCATCTCTTCTTGTTATGTGTAATAAATGATAAATTCACCTTACATTTCTATTCTTCACAAACATCAGGATCTGGTGCAGAAGAGGAAATCTATGGATTTTTCCTCCTCTATCTTTTCCTCAGTTGTATTTTGAAATTATTTGGCTCAAAATGTAAAATGTTGACAACACCATGATTGCAACTGCTAATTTCCCATGTATTATTAAATGGACGATATACGACAATGTATGTAAGGATAAGCATTATTGTTTTAATATCTTTTCAAACTCAGCTATTATAAATTGTCCATAATAACGACCATACTAGATAGTTCACTCTTTTGTTTTGCTAACTAAAAGAGTATTTTTCCTACGTGGTTTGGTTTGTATGAAATGCCCCTAAATTTCATCACCTTATATATTTCTTAGCTATACTTCTAAATCTACCTCAAAAAATCATTTAATTAACGGACCTCCTTCTCACTGCTTAGGTGATTCCCAATCACTGATTTCTGTCTTCTATCCTGGCTCACACATGGTATGAAACACAGATCTTCAGAGAGTCTCTGAAGAACTAACTGCTTACAGGAAACTAAAATCTGGAACAATCTGTCTATTCTATCAGCACACATACAGCACATAAGGGTTAAAGTAGGACTTAAGATTTTAAAGTATTTCAAACATGCTTATATGTCATGTGTTCATTAGTAATGTTAGCATAGAAATACAATAGAAATTGATTAATATGTACCAAATTACCTGAGCAGTGAAGTAATGAGTGTAAGTTCACTAACATGAATATTGCACTTACACAATGTTAAACATGATGAAATCCTCTTCCTGCGTCTTTCTTCAGTGAGTGCAATAAAAACCCACTTCTCTGTGAAACTGTCCATGTGGACCATGAGTACAGCCATTTCTAAAGTACCTCTGAGCCTGATGAAGGCCCACTAAGGATCCCTTGGGGTCACACTTCTGATGAGCTCTGGGGACCTGCTGACCTCAGCCTCCAAGGAGCCCACCTTTCCTCCAGCGTCTAATTGGCAAGGATTTCTGGCCACACCAGTGAGACTAATTAAATTTCCAATCGAATTTACAAACACTAAATTGTGTGTGGCACTATTATTAAAAATAATGTCATGGAAAATGTTTCATACAGCCCTGGATAGTCAATAATATTCCAAGTTCACATCTGATTTTAACAGTAGTTTACTTATTACAGTAAATGGTTAAATGTGGGCACTGTACAGCCAGTGTGCTATGATGAGAATCCACAGCTCCCTGTGGGTTCGTATTTCTCAGAAGACCAATATGTTATGTCACAGAATCATTCATGGCCTGTGTTGGTTTGGGGTATTTATGCAAGAAGAAACAATATATAATACAGGACACATACTTTATATGATTATTTATAAGTCAGCCAAAGGACAATATGGAAAACAGTGCAGGAAATCTGTCCACACACTACGACCAAGGAATCCAGCTGAGGACCTGGATCCCACGGAAATGTCCTGCATGTGTCCAGCTGAATACCTACAGCTCATAACAGTGCCTCCCATGAACCCAGCTGGAGGTGCAGAGCCCATGACAATGTCTCCTGATGGCCTGTTTCACTGATCTGCACTGGGAAGCCCTAAAGGTCAGTGGTGGAGTCTGCAAAGTCTGTGCCAGCAGCATGAAGGATCTGTGCTAGCAGGCTGAGGAATTTGCACTGGAGCTAAGAAGGGATGCTCAGAAGAACCAGAGCTCCCTGAAAGCTACCACAGCCATCCTCAGCAACATTGAGATCTCGAGCTCCTTTGATGATCAAGATGGCCAAGTTCCCATCAGGGAAGCCAACATGGCAAGCTTCTCCTGGAGACCAGCAATGCACCAACTTTCCCTCTGGAGACAGGAATTCATGCTCAAAGGGAGGACCACAGCTCTCTCAAAGTGAACTAAAGCCATTCGCTGTACCAAAGAGATCCAGAGCTCTTTGGAGGATGAAAACAACCATGTTCATCAGGAAAGCCAGTATAACGAGGTCCTCCAACAGCTTCCACCAGCTCCAACAGCCTTTCTCAGCTCCCAACAGCCTGCTTTTCCTTCTCCAGTTCTGCCTCTTTTGCTGCTAGCAACCATCCCCAGGTCGGCCTCCCATACCAAGCACCATGCTTTCTCATTTCAGCTGGGGGTTATAAGCTGACCACCAGTTATCAATCTATTACCTGGCCCATACCTAAGTCCAAAGAAAAGTTTAGAGCAGAGCATAAAAAATTCATTATGAAGGCAGTTTTTATGACTTCATTTATTCTTTAAGAATGATAAGTTATTTGTGTTGGTGTGGAATAAATGAAGAATCCCAGCAACTACATAAAAGTATGATTAAAATACTCATTCCTCTCTCTAATCCTATGTCAATGGAAGGCAGCATTTTTATTGTTGTTGAGCTGAACATACATACTGCAACAGAATACATAAAGAGGTGCTGGGATTCGTTTGCCTTCTGCATCTCTGGAAGGAAGGCCTGCTGGGTCCACCTCCACCTCCTAAGGCCTCACTGCCTCTCAATTGCCCCATTGGTGACCACGGTGGCAACACCCGGTCTTGTTGGGACACACTTTAGTGAACACTGTCCTGCACGCTCACCCCTGCAGTCTACCCCTTCGATGCCCCAAGAAGGAGCATGCTAGCACTGGGATGGGAGCCCTTTTGAGAAGGCTTCTGGAAAGCAGTGCCCCACCCCAATTACTGAGTGTGCGACTGTGTGATGAGATCGCCATTTATGTACAGACATTCCAGTGCATTCCTGTTTTTTTGAAGTAGCTTTCAGAAAAATAATGATTACTCTTGGATGCTGTGTATACTGAGTACTTATTGTGTGTGTGTGTGTGTGTGTGTGTGTGCGTGTATGTGTGTGTGCAGAATAGCCATATACATATCTCTGTTTTAAATTAAATATTTTAAACTGTGTATATTGATAACCAGATTCAAATATTTCAAAAGCACCTGGCTTATGAAACACACTCCAATTTTTTCAGCTCTGAATTTCTGTTTCCTTTTTGTAATTGAAAATTGATCACTAAGATTTGCTCTCCTCTTTCTCTTATTCATTATTATGATGGAATTAATAACTGAATGCAGATAGAGACATCATGTAAACATCCTCAGCAAACATCCCTTTCAGCCTGTTGGCTACAGCTTCCAATGTACATGTATCCGGCTGGAACAAGTCAGTGCACCTCAGATTCATGAGATACCAGTGGGTGTGGTGTGTAGATACTCCTGTGTGTCATCACAGAAAAGAAGGTGCTCAGTTTGTGCGTTCCTTTTTAGAGCAGTAGAAGTGGATCTGCATCTGAATTTTGTTTTCTCTGTCAGCATTGTACTCTGTGGCAATAATTGAAAAGTGTCAGAATGAAGAGAGAAGAGTCTTAGACACCTGGAGACCAGCACTGTCCTCAGTGGGCCACTTCCCAAGGCACCTTGTTGGTCTAGTATCCATTTCTGTTCAGGGTGAACAGGTCCCAAGAACGAAGTACCGTGGATGAATAGAAAAGAGGAGGAGAAAGGAAATACAAGAGAGACAAAGTTCTGGGATCAGGGGGCTCATAGCCTCTTGGACTGCAGCCTCAAAAAGCATTTTCAGTAACCTTTTATTGAGAAAAATCAAAAGAGGCAACTGGGCTGATGGGTGGATATCAACTGTTTTAGAAGGGACAATACACCTCAATTACCATAGGCAAGAGACTTGACTAGATAGCCACCCTGACACCATTCCTTTCTACATACAACAGCAAAGCATTTAGTGTCAACACCAGACTTACAAGGATTCTGCTAGACTTCCTGCAGAACCCAACAGTCAAATGTAGGTTAGGCCTAAGGCAATACATTGAAAGATTAACTAAGGAATGTCCTTGCCCACAGCACCTGTGCCTAGAGACAAGATAACCACATCTGTGATGTTTAACTCTTTCCACTTCTTGCTTGTGTGTCTGTTCTTACAGTGACATGCATACTTTCACAAACTCTTGTAATGGTAGTTATCTTTTGCTGTACAGTGTAGGATTCTTTCAAGCATGTATCATAAGGCTGACTTGTACACACAAAATTATTTAGTTTTACTGATCATGAGTGATCTTTATTTCTCCTTTGATTTGGAAGGAAAGCCTTCCTGGGTGTAATAATCTTGGTTTGCAATTTTTTTGTTTGTTTCCAAAGGTGAAATACACCTTTCCACACTGGGCATGGTGGGGTACACTTGTGTTATTTTTTGTGTCCGTATGTCCCCCCAAATCCTCATGCAGTTATTTGGTGGCTTTTAGAGTTTGTGACTGATCCATGATCCAATGCTGGGACTATGGGTGTGAGAGCTATATCCTAGGGTGAATAGTTTGTATATGTAAGAGAGAATAAGAGGCTGCCTGTTTCATTACTGTGGCATTCCTCCCTTTTGCTGGTTGTTTTCGCTGTGCTCTGCTGCCATGAACATTCACCCTCTGCCATGTGCCACTCTGCCTCAGAACCAGCCAAGTATGTACTGAAACCTCCACAAACTGTAAGCTAAATAAACCTTTCCTTTCTTCATTCTGGGTGTTGGGTATTTTGTCTCAGCAAGGAGAGAAAAGTAACCAAGACAACTTTTAATCCCAGCATTCAAGAGGCTGAAACAGGAGGATTGCTGTGAATTCAAGGCCAGCATAGGCTACATAGTGAATTCAAGACCAGTCTGGACAACATGGTGAGACCTTATTTTAAAAAAATGAAAGAGAAGTGGGAAGGAAGGAAAGAAGGAGGGAAAGAAGGAGGGAAGGAAGGAAGGATGGAAGGAAGGAAGGAAGTAAAGAATGTAGAAATTAAGGAAGGAAGGAAAGCAAGGAAGGCGGGAGGGAAGAAGAAACGGAGGAAAGTAGGAAGGAAGGAAGGAAGGAAGGAAGGAAGGAAGGAAGGAAGGAAGGAAGGAAGGAAGAATACCATCACATGGCCTCCTGAACTGTAGTCTCTGCCAGTGTACTCACACTTAGTCTGGTAGGGCTGCCCATAAATATGACAAAGTGCATTTTGTACGTATTTTGAAACAATTTATTATTTCTACAGTTTTAAATTTGACTTTAGCATGTCACAGTGAAGATCTTCTGTAGTCATATCTATAAGCCACTTATATACAGACATCCACAACTTTCCCAGGATTAGGGAAGTTTTCTGTGCCCTTAACCGTTACTTCTTTCCCTCAGGTGTTCTGATGAGCTCAATTTCATCAAACTATCTTCAGTTGTGTCCCATATATCCTGTGTGCTCTCTTCATTCTTCTTTACTTTTTGTTTGGCTACTCAGCTAGTGTGTCTGCAGGAAAGAGTGTGTGCTCAGTGTGAATGACAATGGGAAGAGTTGATCTCGGGAACTAGGTAAACTGTGCACACCAAGGGTATGACCATACTGGTGTGTAGGCAGGGAGAAAAAAATCACCATTCATTTGTACTCCTGTACCAGTTTGTCCTGTTTATGAGTGAAGCAAGTAAACTTCAGGTCACCCAAGAAACACTACAGACTGTTGATCTCAGAGGGGAGGACCACCTGGTCAGGAAACACAGCCTGTCGCCCGATTACCATCACAGGGGATCTCAGCGATGGAACAGAAACCTCTGATTACATGGCTCAGCCAGCAGGCTCAACAGCCACCAAAATAGAGTGCCTAGTTGCCCGTCAGAGCAAAAGGAGAGACAGAAAGTCATCCATGTAAGCATATGCAGCTCTGCCTGCCCTGGGGCCTGCAGTTACCACCTGGTACACCCAGAATCACTGCTAGGCTAGCTAAAATATTTTTCTCCTCCCCAAGAACTCTTGAGAAACTCAGGAAAGAAGTCCACTGCCTGAGGTGCACATTCCTCAAGATAAGGACACAGGGTTAGCAAGAGTCAGGAAACCCTGACACCTCCTAGAGGAACTAATGAAGTTCAACAAATGGTCCCAAAGAAGGGAGATGTGTGAAATGACGAAGAATTCTCTGTAATGTTAAAGTAGGTAGTGATCTTAAAAGCATATCCCAACACTAATAAAATTACGACAACAGCACTGAACCATAAAGAGAACCTCTTCAATTGTTTCTACCGTGAAGAAATAGAAACAAAGAGAAGGGGGTTCTGGGCAGCAGGTCCAGCCTGGGAAACTGAGAAGGATCTGTGGGCTCCAAGGACACGAGAAGGTCAGCTGCCTCTGCCTAGGGTGCAGAACGGAGTCCCGGAAGGAGCAAAGGACAAGGGAGGAGAAAGGAAGCAGAAAGCCCATGGGAACCATGGACCGCTGCAAAGATGCACAAAACATGCACCCTAGGAATTTGGAAAGAGGAAGAAAGACATGAAAGCCCAGAAAGCACATTGAAAGAAATAGAAATAAAAAATTTTGATCTAGGAATAATACTAACATGAAGGGTCAGAAAACCAGGGAACTCTGACCACAAGTTACCTATGAAGAATTCATCAATACACATGAGGATTGAATTATGAAAAGTCAAATTCAAGGAAAAAACTGAGATCAGCAAAAGAGAAGACAAATCGCACATGTGAGAGAATCCAAGTGATCATCACTGGAGTTGGCAGCAAAATTTCTTCAGAACATAGACAGCGAGCTAAGCTATTCAGGGTCCTAGATGGAGAAAACCACATCCCACCAATGAAGTACGGCTGACTTAGCAAGCTATCTCTGATATATGAAGAAAAATGAATTCTTTCTCAGTCCATAAAGCTGAGGGAGTCCATCATCACAGGGCCTGCTTTATAGAAATGTCTTAGGGGCTTCTCAAGCTGAGGCAAAAGGCCACTAATCAGTAACATAAAAATAATGAGTATATAAAACTCAAGGCATAAGAAAAACCAAGCCATATTCTGGATACTCAGGGACTATAACAGTGTACAAACAATTTTATAGTAGTGCAATGATTAAAAGACAGAAATATTCAGAGCTATAGCAAAAAATTAGAAGACAATTTAAAAAAAGATTTAGCAAATATTGATAGAAACATATATAAAATTTGGAAGGACACATCAGTTTAGTGTTGCACTTAATCAAAACTACCTCATTAGGCAAACAATCTGTTGTATGTATAACATATTCCATAGCATTGTTGTACACAGTATGGGACTTCAATATATTCTACTCTGACAGAAGTTTCTTCTGCATATTTCAGCTGTCTACTCATAGAACCTGGACACTGTTTTAGACTCAGGATGAACTCTAATACTGTCCTTTTGTAAAATGCCTCTACATTTAAATGGGCAACCTACAGAGAGGCCAGTGTACACCAGGGGATCTAAACAGGCAAGACACAGATTGCTGCAGCCGCTGATACCTGGGGTGTCCCCGCATAACAAGAGCACCTTGCTCCCCAGCACCTCTTCTATGCAGCCTCCCTCTCCTGACCTCGACCACCCAGCAGATGCCCACATCCAGTCTCCTCTAATCATTTCTTCTGGGGAAGCATCCTCTGTCCAGCTCTCCTTGAGTCTCCTGCTGTGTGAAAGTGTCTCCTGTGTTTAGATAAATAACAAAACTTTAATATTTTTCTCTGTAAATCCATTTTCAAATCATTTCATGAACTAAAATCATCAGACTTTCAAAATGAAGTTGTAAATTTCTTACACTTCCAACCAAATTGATGGAGGACACAGTGAAAAATTGGAATTCAGTGTTGCGTTCGGGAGACAAGCCCTGCTGCTCTGCCGTCCATGCTGCTTACTTGGGTTATAAACTCTGCCCCAGTAAAAATTTATAGGAACACAGTTTAATAAAAGAAGACACTTTGTTTGTAAAGAGGAAGAGGAAGGGAGTGGAGGAGAAGATAGCTACCTTAAGAAGAATCAGGGTAGAAGGCTCCAGAAAGATGGAGAACCCCTAGCCCTTTGTTCTCAGCTGTTTTTATAGGGGGCTGAATGACCTTTGCCCCCACCTGGCACCTTCAACCACTGCATCCGCTTCCAGGTATCTCTGCCTAAAGCCACATTCTTCCAGTGATCTCTCTGAAACTTGTTTATGTTTTTTATTCTTGTCTTTGTTATACTGTTCAGGACCTTATTTTCTGGGCTGGGATGGGTCGTGGATTGGCAACAGGTGCCTTTTTCCCGATTAGCTTAGAGTTAGTAAGGGGGCCTGTGGATGTCTCTTATACTCTGTAAGTATGAGATGAATATAGTGACCCTAGAGTGGGATACATGCATACATATAAAATACACACCTATTTCTATATACATATACTCATACACATACACATATACATACACATACACATATATATGTTGGTACATAGAAGTCAGTACACACTGTGTTCAAGTTAGTGACAGCCCTTTGGCTTCCACTAGATTCTACTGGCACGGGGTAATCTATCATCTGTGCCATTGGTGATCTCTCTGTGTCTTGCCTGTGAGGTTCTTTTTGTTCTCTTTGTGTAAGTGTCAAGGTTGTTTGCTGCCTTTCTTTATCTGGTTTTTCCTCTCTTTCTCCACCGCATCCTTGACCAGCTTCACTGTAGTACATTTTATTTTTAACTCCTTCTAGTCAACATTAGCTAGAAAAGCTAAGGATATCTTGATACCATCCACAAACTCTTAACCTTACAAATCATGTCACAACAAACACCCAACAAACTGTATTAAAATCCTATAAGGTAGAAAGTATACACCTAGATTTAGAGATACATACTTGGGTATAACTGAAGTAATAACTACTGTGTCCATACATTTCTAACATGACCAAGTACTTATGCAATGTCAAGAGCAAAGATTTTCGTAGGCATTTTCCTAAGAATTCATTCCAAAAAGAGTACGGAGCAAGTCTGTTTCACTGTCACACTTACTGTGAACTTATTCTACCACACACAACCCTTCTGAGCACCCTTTTCACCTCCGTGTTCCTCAGGCTGTAGATGACGGGGTTGAGCATGGGGGTGATGACCCCATAGAGCATGGAGATGAGCCTGTCTCTGGCAGGGGAGTGGCGGCTGGAGGAGGGGCGGATGCAGGTGAAGATGGCTGTGCCATAGAACAGGCAGACCACCAGCAGGTGGGAGGCGCATGTGGAGAAGGCTTTGCGCTTCCCTTCTGCAGACTGGATCTTCAGGATAGTGGAGATGATGTAGACGTAGGAGATCAAGGTGGTCAGGAAGGCGCTGGTTCCAAAGACTCCTCCTACCACTAAAGCAAGCATTTCAGCCACATA
>PVLD010032051.1:0-15069 GCA_004027595.1 Dinomys branickii
TATACACTGAAACCAGAGAGGGAAAGAAAAACAGACAGGGAGACACAGAGACACAGACACAGAAAGAGGCAGAGACAAACAGGGAGAGAGACACAGAAACAGAGAAACAGTTAAACAAAGAGACAGAGAGATTGGAAAGAATGTCGGCATTTTATTTCATCAAGTGATAATTTCTATATTACACAATAAGAGTATTTGTTCTGCTAAAGGCTCCAACATTGGGTCAGGCATAGAGCTCAGTGGCACAATGCCTGGCCGGCAAATGTAAGGTTCTGAGTTTGGTTCCCAATACCAAAAAACAAACAACACAAAACAAAACAATATAGAACAACAAACTCCAAATTTACAGATTACTTTGAAATGTATAGAAGTATGTTTACCTTTCTAGTAAAAATGCATATGTAAAGACAGTAACTAAAAATATAATTAAGGCAAAAAGCAAATATTTTCACTTAAAACTTGCATACTTTATAAGGACTCTGAGCCAGGTGTGGTGGCGCGTGCCTGTAATCCCAGCACTTGAGAGGCTGAGGTGGGAGGCTTGTTAGAAGTTCGAGGCCAGCCTGGGTTACAAAGTGAGCCCAAGGCCAGATTAAGCTACATAGCAAAATCCTGTCTCAAAAAACAAATAAGTTTTACAAGGAATCTGCTGCTTATGTATTGCAGGATCTCTTAAAATCATATGATGCTAACACGGAGAACAGCCAGAGGCTGACACGAATGTGAGATGATGTGCTGCAAATGTTCTCCACACTGTCTATGCTGTGGCTCTTCTGACTGTGAAAACATAAAAGCAGATTCGTCATCCAGCTCCTGGACACAGAGGGATGCGTCTGGGGGAGTTTCCCGCTCCACCTTTTCATGTGAACATGTCTGACTGGATGCGTTCTGCTCTCTGTTGAAAGGAAACAGAACTAGTGTTTGTGGCTGGCTCTTCATGAGTCTCAGTTTTACTTGTTATTAGCTCATTGTCATGTTCTATTTTCTTATGTTGCTCATATGACAGCTACTTAGCTATAACACATAACCTACCCAGTTATAAAACGGAAAAGCATTAACACGTACACTGTATAGCAAGACAACCTGTTATTCTATTACCTTCATGTTTTCATTATCCATTCACTTACAAATAGACATCTTGTATAATTCCAGTGCTTGATGATATGACTGAAGCTTCTGTAAGGACATGTATTGACATTCTCCTACGCACATAAGATTTCAGTTCCATAATACTTGGAGTATCATATCTTGGTCTAGATGTTCAAATGCTGAACTATATGTTGAACCTTATTTTTAATACAAAAGAACTTCCAGGTCTTTTTCAATGTTGATGTCATTTGCATTTCTATAGCCAATACATGTGACTATAAATAATGCTTTTCATTCTCACAGACTATGGGGATCGTATGACTGCTTTCTTTTTCTCTATTGGAACAGGTGTGATTTATTATTCATTTTAAATTAAGTGTCAGTGTATAGTGGTGAACAACAGATCAGTAACTTTCATTTTGATATTTTTGCATGCGCCCACAACATACTGACCACTTATACCCTCATTACCTCTGTTTTCCCTTCCCTTTGATCCCGTTTTGCTAATAGTTTGCTGTGTACTTCTTGTCATCTCTTTTCAATTGGCTTAAATTGCATTTTCTTTCATTCTTTTTTTTTTTTGATACCAGAAATTGAACTCAGAACCTTGCACTTGCTAAGCAGGCACTGTGCCTCCGAGCTATATCCCCAGCATTAAATTGCATTTTCTTAAGAATAATTAGTGTTTTGCCTGTAACCAAAGTTTTGTTTCTTATCTACATGTTTTCATTGATGAGATACGTGCTAAGATTTTCTCTCATTTAATGATTATTTAAATCATTAAATATTTTTCCAACACTTAAATATCCTTAGTATAATGTCAACAAAATTTTCTCACATACAGTCTTCATGTTTTTAGTAGTTTGTGGTTTGCTTTTGCGTTATTCTATTCTTATAGTTTTTCAGGTTGCACTGGTTTGCTTCCTGGTTGCTTATGATTGGGGATACTGTGTTTTCATATGAATTTTAGGATGTTTTGCAGTTCAGTGAAGTATGACTTTGATGTGTTTATACGGAGCCCATGGTGTGTGTACATGGCCCAGGTTTGTGTTGCGGTCTCCACCTTAGCTGTTTTAGTCCTGAAAAGGTTTGGACCCCAGCATGTTGCAGCTTCTGAGGTGTTGGGACCTTTAGTAGGTGGGGCTCAGAGGCAGCCATTTGGATCATTAGCAGGGTGCCCCTGAGGGAACATTGAACCCACAGCCCAAAACTCATAGGGCTATATAGCCATAGACAAAATACACTGCAATGCTGAGCAAAAAGTAAACTTCCGTAATTTAAAATTGTTTACCTCAGGTATTTATTACAGCAATATGTAGCTGAAAAAATATTGTGTGCATATAGAGAAATTATTAATTTTTTCACTCCAAAACACAATATGTTTTTCATATCCTTCCTTTACTCTTCAGAACACTTGAGCAATATTTTATCATTTTAATGCCCTGAATACTTTACTTCATTCATCACTTTTTCCTGGCAATTTTTCAGCAATATTCTTGATATTTTTAATCCATATTTATGAAGTATTTCTAAATGGGCTTAAGGAAGAGTTATGGATTTTATGAAGTTATATTTATATTTAGTGTTTTCTTGAATTTATTTAAGAATTCTGTACTTTTTGGTATAGTCTTTAGTGTTTTCCATATCAGCAAATATATCTGAAACTGGAAAAATTTTGACTTCTCCTTTATAACTTGAGTGTCCTTTCTCTTGTTTCCTTCAGCAGTACACACTAAAATATAATGTCCTTCCTCTGTCTCTTTTGCTCTGACTAGACCTTCTGTGTAATATCGAATATAAGTCAGGAGAGAAGAATTACCTATATTTCCTTGAGCTTAGAGTAAATTTTCCCGATTTCAGATGGTGTTATCTGTGTGGAACTCATATACACTCTTTATTTTTTGAGATATTACACTAAGTCAAACGTGTTTAGAATTTTTTAAAGTCCAGTTAATACTTTCAAAATGATTTTTGTGTATCTATTGAGGTAATATAAATTGTTGTCTTTCTTTATCTCGATTTCCTGCATCATGCTCATTGACTAGGGTATGATGATCACTTTTCTCTCACCTAGGTGTACCCAGCCTCGTAGTGGTGAATGTTGTGTTCAGCAAGCTCTGCAAATTTGTGATGTAGTCATTAGTGAGATTTTTACATACATGTTTGTCCAGACATTTTCTTGTTTTGCTGTGGTAACTTTGTCAAGTTTTGGGACCAGGGCTATGGTGGGCTCACAAAATCAGCTTCCTTCATACACCATTCCTTACGCTAAACCTCTGAGAACGTACATGATTTTCCCCTGGTCCAAATATTGAAAACTGCGGATGTGTACACAGACATAACAAATCATTCAGTAGCTATGTTTTTATAGATTTTTAAACATTTTATATATAATTCATAGATAGATAGATATATATACACATATTACCTTTTTTTCTACTTGACTGAGGCATAACTTGTGTGGGAATCTCCCTGAAAGAGCAGCCATCATCATGTTAGAGTAGCACATTCATGCTCATGCCGATAGCGACCAAACTCATCATAGCTGAAGCATGGAAGTAGAACATATGCCCATCAACAGATGAGTGCACAAAACCAATGGGGTACCCATGCATGAGTATTCTTAGCCATAAACAAAGGTTTGAGTCAGTTTTAGGGAAATTGATGGATGTGGAAACCATAGTACTAAGTGACATAGGTCAAAATAGAAATTGAAAGATAGCATAATTTCTATAATATGAAAAACCAGCCGAGAACGCTGGCACACACTTTTAATCCAAGCAACCAGGAGCCTTTGCAAGGAGGATTACTCCAAACATGAGCCAACCTAAGCTATATAATGAGCTGAAGTCCCACCTCTACTACTTAGTGAGACCTTGTCTGCAAAAAATATAAAAGCTGGGCCTGGTGGTGCATGCCTGCAATCCCAGTACTTGGAAGATTGAAGCAGGATCGTTGTAAGTTTGAGAGCATCTTGGGCTACAAAGTGAGCTGAAAGCCAGCCTGAAGCACATAGCAAGACCCTGTCTCAAAAAGACAAAAATAGTATATGTATACATATATATATGTACATATATAATGCTATGAGACACCAAAATTATCAATAATTACACAGCAAATTAAAAAAATGTCAAGAACACTGGAGGCAGATATTGATTTAGTTCTCAAAGGACTTTATGGAAAAGTGTGACTATCTCAAATGGTTTTTTTTTTTTGACTATCTCAAATGTTAAGGACACAGTGATCATGCAGAATCAGGGAAATGTTGACTCCACCAAGAAGGAAACAAGCTGCAGTGGCTCATTCCCCAAAATGAAGACCTAGTAACAGCCTGAAAACAGTGAATCCAAACAATGCCCTGGAGGCAGTGGAGGGACTGAGGATGCAGGAATCATATCTTTTTCTGTGCACAAACTCTGCACATAAACCTGTAGACACGCATGAGCTCATGGAGTCCACAGAGAGTACAGCAAGACACAGTGGACAGGTGAATTGCTGGACAGATTTTGTTTTGCATAAGGTTGAGGCAGCAAAATCATAGGATGCTGGAATCCCAAACCCAGTGAAGCCAGAAAAGGAGGGGCCCATGGTGAAGCAGTAGAGAGGACTGGTCAAAGTCTACAGAAATTTCACAGGGAGGCCCTAGATTCTGCAGATGACAACTAGTCTATCTGTCTTTATGTGAGAGCGTCTTGCCCCACACTCACATTTACAGTGAGGGTTAGGGTTAGGATTATGGTGTGTGACAGTCTGAGACAGTCAACAGCATGAGAGGCTGAAACCTTTGTGCTCTTTCTCAGCAGATGACACTGGGTCTGAAGTGTGGCAGACAAGATATAAAGGAAAACTCTCCTAGGATGTGTTGTCCTGCTTTCTCTCTCCCGCTCCATAATGCATGGATCATAAAGGTTTCTTGCATTTGATTGATGATCAAAAATCCAACCTCTGAGATCTGAAAGTCAAGAGAAAAGATCCCATGTCTGGTTCAGATAAACTAAGGGACAGATTGTGTCCCTGGGTTACACCTGGAGTGCTGAAGTGGTCTCCCTGGGATCCTTGCATTTAAACTGAGCCTGATCCTGTCATCCAGAGGAGGCACTATATCTGCTGGATGTTATCATAAAACAGTGAATAGGGCCTCAACTGTACTCACGTGATATCAGATAATGTACTGTGGAAATAATTCCTGGACTTAGGATGGCTGCCCAATAGAAGGCAGGACCTCCTGCAAAAGACTCAGTGTGTGATGTTCCCCTTGAGTGGACATCACCCAGTGTGGGAATAGTCGGTGTGTTTCATTGACTTTCCAGGAGAGCAGGTCCTATTTACCTTTCCAAGGAATGAAGCTAAGAATATAAAAGCACTGGGATAGATCTCCACCCCTTTCATATGTAGTTTGAGACAGAGTCTCCCTGAATTGCATGGGCTGCTTCGCTTTTGGTTTCCTCCTGCATCACCAGGAAGACCCAGGTTTTGTGTTTATGGTAAACGATGGTAAAGGAAATGTCCTCAGGGTATAGTACCTTGTATTTTGAATATTCCATTGCAGCTGCAGCCAAGATCAATATATGCTACATATCACCCTGGTGATGGAAAGAAGCAGGCATGAGCTGCAGGGAAGTTAGCCACATGTTCCCTGTTGTAAAGTATTGATCTAGTATTCTGCAGTGCATGACATTCCATGAATTACATCAGATATTCCAGATATAAAGTAGACATAATTTTAGATGATAACACCCAACTGGTGGGTCATTTATGTATCTATGCATAATTAGGATAAGAGCAAGCTGTATAATGTTCTGCACTATGGGTATTTAATTCATTGCTCACTTATATTTTCACATTACCACAGTATGATCACAAGGGAACCCCATCAGAAATTAATCAGTGTTTGTATTTCAGCACACTGCTTAAAATATTTCATTTCTAAAGAGATATGCAAGGTACATCTGCAGGAGACTAACTGGTCCTCATGCACACAGCATGGCTAGGCCTATGTGTTTAAAGATTTGTCACATTTCTCAAACATCAATCAATGGTCCTCATGGATATAGAAAAAATAAATTTTATAAAGTTATACGTATATTTGGTAAAATAGAAAACACTGTGAACCGTAAATTTGAACATTTGCTCTTTGATAAAACGATTATTTCTCCCTCATGGCACTATTTAATCTTCTTAGTTAAACAAATAATGATTACCAAAATCAATAGCATTGCCAACATCAGGTAATAGAATAAAGGCATTAACCTCATCCCACTCAGTAATAATTATTCTTCCCCCAATCAATTTCACTGCTGACAAGAACACCTTTAAAATAGCAGTTACTTATAAATCATTCCATCACTTATACTTAAGGGGGAGATTTATTATTATAATTCATGATATCCATTTGTACACAATGTATTGTCTTGCTGATGTCTAGCAAGCAGGAACTCAGATCAGTATGGTTTAATTTTTGGTGCAATTATTGGGAAAATTACCACAAAAGTAAAACTCATCATAGGAGAATCATGAAAAGTAAAACTGCATTGTAAGAAAATATAAAAGTTTATGTAAGTCATACTATTGCCTCCAAAATGAAATCAAACTAGATAAAATTATGTGCTTGATACAATCTATAATTATGCTGGGATATATGCAAGTGTCCTGTCAGGATATGAAAAACATAATGTTGCTAATATACAAGTTGTGTGAAAATAATGGACCTTCGTCAAAACCAGACTCACAAGTCTCTCTCTCTCTCTTCATCAAATACGACATCAAATTCAAAAATATCTTCTTGTACACAGGATATGGAGTATATACACCAACAAATTTTAAAACAAACCTAGTGGGCCACACTAACAACAGGCAGAGTTTTTCTTCAGTGTGACATATTTTATATATTTGGAAATATTTTTCCTAGGGTTTACTTTCCCACATTGTTCACAGACATAGTGCTTCTCCCCTGTGCACACTGTCAGGTCTTTGACAGTGACCACATATGCTGAATACTTTCCCAGATTGCTTACATGCATACAGCTTCTCACCATTGTAGGTTCCTCTATATCTCTGCTATGTGGAGTTATCAGCAAATCCTTTTCCATATTGCTTACATACACAGTATTTCTCACCAGTGTGGGATTTTGTATACCTATGATATGTGGGGTTATTATTAAATCCTTTTCTACACTGCTTACTTGCATAGGGTTTGTTACCAGCTTGATTGTTTTCCTGTTTCTCACCAATATGTGATCTTATGTATCTATGTTATGTGGATTTATCAGCGAATTATTTTCCACATTGCTTACATATATAGGATTTCACACCTGCATGATTACTTCCATGTATTTTGTCCAAAATCTGTGTAATGAATGCTTCCCCACATTTGTTACATAGTTTGTTTCTTCCCAGTGTCTATTCTTTTATGTCTGTGAAATGAATTACTATGAGCTAGTGCTTTCATATATATCATATATATAGGCCTTCTTTTTAGTGTGTTTTCGTTCATGTATTTGAGTGTGGTATGGAGAAGTGAAAAATTTCCCACATTGTTTGTATAAACAAGGATTTCCCCCACTATGATTCCTTTCATGCACTTGAACAGCAGTTGGTGTGCTGGAGGCTTTCATACTTTTCTTACCTAACAACATCTCTTCCTGTGGGTAAGCTTTTTCACTAAGATCAGAGGAGACTTTCCAGCAATGCTCATTTAGATAGGGTTTCTCTCTAGTCTTTCTATAAGCAAGGGTTCAAGTTGGTTTCAAAGCACCTTGTTGCGTGTCTACATTAGCATCTGGAGTCAAAATGAATTTCTTCCTGTTGTTTCTCAGCTTTCTATTGATAGCATTTTTCTACCTCTTCACTTCTGTAATAAAAAGGATGAAATATCAATGAAAATAAAATTGTTCTCATATTAGTTAGCCAGGACATGTTCTAGACGGATGCCTGCTAAGAAATTTTGACCACGAGTTGACCTAATGCCTTGAAGGGTGCCTGAGAAACACCCATTACCAAAAGGATGGTATTGATTTGCAAATCTTTATTTTACATATGTCTGCAATACCCAAGGTCTACTTTCATTTAGAGGATGTGTACATATGTGTCTCACATATTCCTGAGATTTGAAACCTTTGCTTCCATCACTCCCCCCTTCACTCCTTAACCTCAGCATCTTTCTCACTGCCAAAAGATGAACTTTCTTTTTACTATCATCTCTCTTATTTTACTGCTTATTTGTAATTTGTCATTTAAGAGAACACATGTGATATTTCACTTCCTGTGTCTGACTTATTTCACTTCATATTATGGGGTGGAGTCCCAAATACTTTCATTTTTTGACCAATGATATGATATCATTCTTCTTTATGGCTGAATATATAGCACATATTTTCTGTGCTGAGAGTTAAATACAACTCTTAGCACTGAATTTCATTTCTAGATTTTCAAAATTTTATTTTGGAAGGGATTCTCTTGGGTTATTAATTTCCTCAGGCTGAACATCAGGTTGCTGTTCTGCTGATTCAGGAACCCCAAGTGCAGGGAAAGAAAAAACACCACCATGATGAACTGGACTCACATTTGCATTATCCAGGCATCCAGGGATGGGCCTCTGGGCTGTTTCCAGACTCAACTCATTGGCATTGCATCCAGAGCTTAGCTGTTGTGAAGAGTCATGCGTACTCTGCATTAATTCCTTTGTAAATATTCCCAGGGAAGTATGCCTGGATCAAATAGAGGCTTCTATTTTGACTTTGTAACATCTGAATATTGATTAACACTATGGTTTTATTTTACATTCTGACCAAATATATATCATAGTACCTTCTAATAATTTAAAAACATGAATGAACTAAATATGTGGGGGAATGATTTGAAAACATCTATTGTTACAATACTAGCATTCATTTACATTCTACATACTACTTCCCGGTTACCCATTTTACATACAATGAAAGTAGCAAACTTATATGTACACATTAATAGATTTCTTGAATACAAGTGCTTCTTAAAATTTGAAATTTCTTCTTTTTATATGTTATTATAAAGTTTATCAAAATGTAATGTGGTACATTTCAGTGCTGTTGGTCATGAAAGTATTTTCTTATATCAATATATCAGGAGATGACATGTTGCATCGTATCCATGTTATCTCAGGTTCCTACACCGGGATATTTCTCTCTTCAAACATCACAACACACAGAATCACACTGGTCCAGTTCTGGAGAATATCTGAGATATTAAGTAAATTTCAACACGGCTTCATTTGTACTGTTCCTGCCCGTCTCTGGCCATAGCGCCCAAACGCACCTGATCTCGTCTGTAGAGCTTCTGCTCACGCTAACTCCTGAGGAACATACTCTTCTCAGTGCAAGTCACCTTAGATTTACAGAGCAATTTTTATACTCTTGTTCAATTTGCTGGTTATGTCAGCTTTTCCCTGAATTACAGACAGAAATATAAAATATCACTGCATCACTACATGAAATCTAATAGATTCCAGTTAGATTCATAGTATAATGCCACCAGCCTGAGACATTCTTCAGCATGGATTCAATTTCTATTTAATTAAACAGCACCCATGAGCAAGAAGAAATGCTCTATGATTGTATCAATGAGCAAATGCCACTTGTTTTGCAGTACTTTGTGATTCTTTGATGTCTTGTAATTTGGGGGCTTTTAGATAGCTAATGAATGAATACATTAGACACTTTTGGATTTGTTGGGGCTTTACATTTTGCAATTTAATTCTGTTTCTTTATTCTTTTCATTAATCCATCGCATTTTTGTAATAAATATAATACCACCTACTAAAAAACCAAATGCCAGTTGCTTTTCCCCAAGGTCACTAGGAAACCCATGCTGAGACTCTTGGACATCTTTTCAATGTAGTGGCCTGAATAACTGATAAAATTCAGCCTCGCAAGGAATCACCCTGAGGAAGTGGCAGGGACAGCTAAAATATTAATTGTGGAGCTCATCAAAGTTTCTTGTTCTCCTTTTCCATTATAAGAATGCAGTCTCCTCCAACCTAACATTTACTAGAGGTACACTTACCCAGAGGCACTTTCTGTTTCTCAGGGAAAGTGGCAAATCCATGATAGCTTTCTCTCAGAAAATATGCAAATGAAGTCTATTTCAGAGCATGACTGTTATGGTTGATACATCGTGTCAACTTGGGGAGTCTAGAGGTTTGGATGAGTGGCTCAACAGGAAGCCAGGGTGCTTGCTTTGTATACATCCGGAGCCTGTGGAAGAGGAGAGCACGGAGATTGTGTGAGAGCTACATGCCTCCTGGTCGGGGTAGCTGGTTTGCAATGTATGGAAGATAGAGACTGCTTGCCAGCCCTTTTTCCCTTTGGTGCTTGTTTTTGCTGTGCTCTGCTGCCATGAACGTTTGCCCTCTGTGCCACTCTGCCTCAGAACCAGCCAAGTATGGACTGAAACCTCCACAGACTGTAAGCTAAATAAACCTTCCCTTACTTCATTTTGGGTGTTGTGTATTTTGTCTCAGCAATGAGAAAAGTAACCAAGACAATGACTATCACAGATTTTTATGTGTACATGTTATGGACTGAGTCCAGCAAACTTATGCATGCTAAAACTGAAGTGCTGCATAGAAAGTCCCAAGGAAACAAGGCTTAAAGCTCAGATAGCAGGGAAACCCACACTGCCTTTTATAGAAGTCTATCATTTCACCCCTATTCTGCAGGGTTTCGCTGTAAGCACTTTCTGTTGGTGTGTTTCCAGCTGGGGGCCACCTAAAGGGAAGTCTTCCTTGGTGCCAAGGAAGCCTCAAGGTGAAGTTCATTCCTCTTTCTATACAGGCCAAGATGGGGATAATCACCAAGGTGTGTTTGTTGCATCACAACAATCTTGACCAGTTATCTGAGATTGAACCCAATCTTTGAATATGATGTTTTATTCATAGTACCCAAACTGATAAAGTACAAGGAAAATGTTAAGACATTATATATGGATTTAAAACTGACAAATATACCTTGGAGAATACAAAGAATTCTGTAATTTCTTATATGTATTCAAATGTGTTGGAAAACAAGCAGTAAAAAAAAGTGTTCCTTCACATTCCTTCAGTTGTTTCCAAATCAAGGTCAGGCTTGTCTTCCCGGGCTGTCTACCACAAGTAGACAGCTACAAGTGCATTTTCCTTTCAAAATTGTGTTCTTGATTCAGGTTTAATATGTTTCAGCCTGAACCAATACCTATGGGTTTAAGATAGAAAACTTTGAAGAATCTGCTAGATTTAGACACCGGGTGAAAGAGTATCTGTTCTTGGCAATGCAGATGCTGTTTGTCTTTTCGCCATTGGTTCAGCCATGTGTCTCCTCTCAGAAAATTTCCACCGTTCTACTTTTTGTCCTCATTTCCACTGTGACAAATAGGAGCTGTGCGCCTCTCCATCACAACAGAAACAGAGCAGTGTTTCTCACCTGAGTGGGATAAAATTCCATGTCTGCAATGTGTATTCCCAGTACTGGATGTTACCATTATCACACACAGGAAAACACACAGGTAAATATATTTTTTTTCACATTTGTTCTTATGCAATAATTTGATAAATTATATACGGGTAAACAGTGACAGTGGTACTTAATACTTAAATTGGTATCACCATGGTGTAATCAGTATCACAGGAATGTGTTGTCTTTCTCTTTCTATCTCATCCTCCACGGTACTCAGACTTGTCATATTGTGACGTCATATGACAGCTTTCTGATGAAATGTACTGAGATATATGATGGAGCAAAGGGCCATTAGATTTAATTTTGCTGCTGAAAAAGCAAACGATTTAAACTTCCTCACCTTTCATTTTTGAATTTTTAATTTAAAGTTATGGGACCCTGCTGAAATTCCATTTTGTGAACATGCAGGTAAAGACTACGATTGCTTAGCTGGTGCCAAACACCAAAGCCTGGATAGACAGGGGCAAAGGATGCGTACTACAACCCCTGCATCCTTGGATGAAATGTTTTTGCTAGGTAAATCCCATGCTTCAGTTCCTATGCATTTACCTCACACATCTGTGATTATCACATGACTGTACTGCACAGTGTGGCTCTGTGCTTCTATCATTACAGGACGCCATCATTCCTATCCTTTATCATTCCATTATTGCCAGCCATATTCCATGCATTTTCTTCAGAACCCTAGGGACTTGTGGGAAATCCTGGTACACTTACATATGCAGGATACTGGTATTTACTGCAGACTGAATTATTACCCAAGGTATAGTGCCTATTTCTTGTATAAGAGAAAGGTACACAATATGTACGTACATCATTGAAAAATGGAGATAAAAATAGGTGAAAAATATACAGGATCCCATTTGTTGATTCTCAGTGTTTATGAAATGATTTTGAATATCAAATCACCAAAAGAGTGAAAAGGAAACTCATAAATTTAGCCCAGTATCCTGAAGTTCTGGATGATTTTTGTTATTTATGGAAAAACAAAACAAAACAAAACACCATAGAGGTGACAAGAAATCCAACAAAGAACATATATCTATTATATATTTCAAATGTCTTCCAAAGATTAACATTTATATTTTGTACTACAAATACATACTAGTAAATAATAAATCCTTTAAAATAGCTTTTGCTTTGGTGACTTACATTATCATCCACACGCCTACATAGACACACCATGAAAACTGGTGAGTACACTTACGCGTCTGTGTGGCCCTTCCAGAGAAATTGGCAGATGAGTTAGAAACCCAGGTGGGAAACAACAGCCATGAGAACAGCGGGCGTCACCTATGGAACCTGAGCACTGGTGGGTCAAAGTGTGAGGGAAACACTTTGGCATACTCGAATTTTCTTAATCAGGTGTGATTTTTAATAGTAAGAATACAGACACATAGACTAGATATTTCTGTGTGATATATTGAAAAACACAAAATGAATACACTTTAGGATACATCCATCCTTGAGTATGTTTTCTGGAAACTATATTAACACCAATTTTTTATATTATTTCTACTGGTCTCTACATGAATACACTTCAAAATATTTTCAAAATAGTCTTACATATGTAGCATTTCCATTCATTGATTTCTTTCACTTATTTCACAATACCCACGAATGCTTTTCCACATCCCATACTTAGGGATTTGCCACAATATGACACTGTTCTGAAGGACAGTATCTCAACTGAATTTTTTCCCACATTTCTTTTATGCCCTGTTACTCCTCAGTTTGAGGGGAATTTGCTATTTTTAAAATGAAAATCTTGCAGCAAATCTTTTCCACATTGCCTATATACAAAGAAGTTTTCTCGTATGTGCACTATTTCCTATATTTGATGGCATTTTCTTTGCACTGAATGCTTCTCTCTATTGTTAAAAGGCGTAAGGTTACATCCTGGTGTGAATTTTTCCGTATTTGTGACTCTCACACCGGTGGTGAAAAGATTTTGCACACTCTTTACATGCACAAGTGTTCTCCACATTGTGAGTTCATATATGATGTTGACAGTGACTTTGCTGAATGCTTTTCCATATTGCATGAGTACAAAGATTTCTCCGCAGTGTGAATTCTTTCATGTACTACGAGTTTACCATTTCTACAGAATGCTTTCCCACATTACTTACATGCATAGTTTCTTCACATTGTGAGATCTTTCATGCTGTTGACAATGAATGAGTGTTCTGAATGCTTTCCCACATTGCTTACAGATGTAGGCTTTCTCCCCAGTGTGAATTCCTTCATGTACTACAAATTCAAAATTTTGTTTGAATGCTTTTCCACATTGCTTACATGCATAGGGTTTGTCAACAGTGTGAATTCTTTCATGTACTACAATGTGACAATTTTGTTTGAATGCTTCCCAAATTGCTTACATGCATAGGGTTTGTGACTTGTGTGAATTCTTTCATGCGCTACAAGGTGACAATTTTGGCAGAATGCTTTTTTTTATTTTTAAAAAAATAAAAGCACAAAAACATATTAACAAACAGACACAATTTAGCATAAAAAATAGTACAATCAAAACTGATCTACGGACAAGGTGACATGGACTCAACAGTGGTTGTTGCTTTACCCATTGATATCTTCGAAGTGTACATATATGAACCCAGATACAGACATGCAAAATTGGTCAGATAATTAATCCTCTCAACAACAGAAAAACACAAAAAACAAAAAACGAAAGACAATAAAGAAAACAAACAAAACAACCCCACCAATAGTTGCTGATTTGCATAATGATATCTTCGAAGTGTGTGTTCCGGATAACACATACAGACATACAAGATTGATCAAATAACCCGTCATCAATTATTCCTTAGCATTAAGCGATATAATACAATAGTAGAACCATGTTAGCCCTCCTGCATATATGTATATTCATGTATACATGCATACATTTTTGTCTCTTTCTTTTCTCCTTTCCCTCGTCCCATCTGTTCTTTGTTTTTAACAGATTTCCTTCATGTATCTTTGTTTATATTCCCACCCTCAGGTTCTTACACCAGTGCTACAATACGTTGCCTGCACATGTACCACTGAGTTCTTTCACTTATGAGTATGGACTCCAGTTTTGACCACTTGCCTACAAAGTCCCCAAAACTGTCTTTATAGCTGAATAATATTCCATTATATAAAAATGCCACAATTTTTTAATCCAGTCTTCTGTGGATGGACACTTGGATTGCTTCCACGTTTTAGCTATTACAAATTCTGCTGTTATAAACATGGGTGCACATATATCAGAGTGATATGATGTTTTCAGATCTTCTGGGAAAATACCCAGAAGAGGAACAGCTGGTTCGAATGGAGCCTCTAGACCTAGTTAGCTGAGAAATCTCCAAACGGCTCTCCACAGTGGTTGCACCAGTCTGCATTCCCACCAGCAGTGTAATAGAGTCCCTATTTCTCCACAGCCTCGCCAGCATCTGTTATTGGATGACTTTTTCATACTGGCCAGTCTTACTGGGGTGAGATGAAATCTCGATGTTGTTTTTATTTGCATTTCTCG
>PVLD010032052.1:0-15069 GCA_004027595.1 Dinomys branickii
CGCCCGACACGCGCGAAACGTGGGATTGCCGGGCGTCTCCGCCGCTAGCAAGCCGATCTCTGTCGGGAGCCGCCGGGGGGCTGCACCGGCTCGGGAGGCGGGAGGGCCCGAGGCGGCCGCGCTCCCACTGCGCTTGGACCGATCCCAGCTTCTTCCCCGCGGGGATCGTCCCTGGCTCCCAGCGTCTGGGACTTTCCCATGTCTCGCCCCGGCAGCCTGGTCCGCCCTACCACATCTCCCCCGGCATCTCAGAGAAATACGCCCAGTTTAAAGTTCCCAGCCGAGGTCCCGGCATTCACGCTCGCCAAGTCTGTCTCGAGCTGGTGGTGTTTATCAAGGAGGCTCGCTCCCTTGCTGCTCACCTGGTTGCCATCTTCCCCGGATCCCGCAAACAAGTCCCGGTGCTGAGACCCGAGGGCAGCAGGGCGCGCGCCTTCTCCGTAGCTGGTGCCTGGCTTCCCGGGACCTCGTCCATGCGGGGCTGCTTCTCCGGCTCCGGCTCCGCCTCCCCAGGCTCGAGGAAGCGGGGGCGACTCTGGACGCGCCTCCCTGGGCTTCCTCCTGCGCTCCTATAGGCACTATTTTGAAAACATTTTAGGGCAGATTTATCAGTGCTTATTGAACAATACTATATTATTTAGTATATGTGTCCACTTTAGTTTTCTGGTAAATTTTATTTTCATTTGTATCAAATTTTATAAAATATTTATTGATTTAATTGGTATTGCATTATGACCTTATATCAAATTAAGGAAAGTATAAAATAGAACTAAAATTTGAGTTCTTAGTAGATGCAAGTAAAGTGCTAAACTTTTTTTTTTTGTCTATTTGAGACAGGGTCTCGCTAGGCAGTTCAGGCTGGCATTGAGCTTACTTTGTAGCCCAGACTGGTCTTGAACTTGCAATGATCCTCCTGCCTGAGCCTCCTGAGTGCTGAGATTACAGGTGTGTGCCACCATACCTGACAAAATGCTAAGCATTTTATATAACTTTCAATCATTTGTCATTTCAATTTAAAATTCTAACTAGAAATGGAGTTTTATTTATTCAGATCTTACTTTGGTCTTTATCATTTTATTATTCAAGTAAATCTCTTGGTGTAAGTTAAATGAATTATAGGTGTTAAAAACTAAGCTGGCTGTGGTGGTACATACCTATAGTCCAAGCTATGCAGGAGGCTGTGACAGGAGAATCACTTGAGCTCATGAGTTCAAAACCAGCCTGGCAACACAGTAAGACTCTGTCTCAAAAAAAAAAAAAAAAAAATATATATATATATATATACACACACACACACACACACACACATATACACACGTATATACACACATATATTACATTAGTTACGTGTTAAAATTAAATTTGTATATTTAATTATAAAATGTTTTGTGCTGCTTTTTGAGACAGGGTCTCACTACATATGTCAGTCTGCTGTTGAGCTTACTGTGTAGCCCAGGCTGGCTTCAGAGAATCTGTTTTTTGTTTGTTTGTTTGTTTGTTTTGCGGTATCAGGGATCGAACTCAGGACCTTGCGCTTGCCAGGCAGGCGCTTATTCCACTGAGCTATATCCCCAGCCCTCAAGGCTGGCTTCAAACACGTGGCAGTCCTGCCTCAACCTGCTGAGTGCTGGGATCATAGGCGTGTACAGCAATGCCCAGCCTAATTACAAATGTTTCGTTTTTGGGCTTCATTAGTGTTTTGGAGTGCCCCTGGTATATGAGCATGTAGTGAGGTGCCCCTGGTATATGAGAATACAGCCCCTCCCTTCTCCAGTTTAGTTAATGGCCTACTGCTGCACTAAATACATTCACCAATTTATAGCTCCCACCCTTAGATTTCTTTTCTTTCCTTTTTTTAAATTTTTTTGAGACAGGATCTCGCTATGAGGTTCAGGCTGGCCTTGGGCTCACTATGTAGCCCAGGAGGGTCTTACACTTGTGATCCTCCTGCCTCAGCCTCCTGAGTACTGGGATTACAAGCATGCCCCACCATACCCAGGTATCCTTAGGTTTCTTTTAAAATATTTTCAAATTAAAGTTAATATAAGGTGGGCATGGTGGGGCGTGCCTGTAACCCAGCACTCAGAAGGGTGAAGAAGGAGGATCACAGTGAGTTTGAGGCCAGCTTTGGCTACCTAGTGAATTAAAGGCCAGCCTGACTGCATAGTGAGACCCTGTCCAAAAAAAAATAAAAGTTAATATAATGGGTTGAAGGAACACTTTATTTTTTAATTCTAGTTACACCATTTGAAATTTTATGGCCAGGCATAAACCCAAAGGCTTTGGGGTTGAACTCAAAGCCTTGCACACACTAGGCAAGTACTCTATCATTGAGCCATACCATCAGACATGTGCTTTTGTAATATTGAAAGCTATTGCCAAGATGACCTCTGTAGGAGTTATTCTACATGCAGTCCCACCTGGGATATATGAAAGCACCTATTTTCTTACACTCTGGGCAAATGTGAATTATCAGACTTACTCATCTTTGTCAGTCTAAGAAAAAAGAACAGATGTTTGATGCAGTAGAGTAGGTTAGGGGAATATGTGCATAGCAGAAAAGTGCTCAAGTCTTAAGAGAAAGTCTGTGCAGCGGGGGGAGTGAGGGGCACGGAGAGAGAAACTAGATCAAGATACAGTCGGTGCCCTGGAGACCCAGGATGCCCCTTCCCACCCGAAAGATAACCTCTATCACCAAGTTTGCTTACGTTTGCCCTCCATATAAATGGAATCAAAGATTCCCAACATTATGTTCACAGAACTCACACATGATGTTGCACATATTTATAGTCTTTGTGATTGCCTCTCATTTATCTTTTGATTATTTATCATTTTCATATTAGTAAAATTTCTTTATTTTTCACCATAGGCATGGTTGTGAGTTTCTATAAAGAGCTGGATAGTAAATACTTCAGGCCCTGCAGGCTCTGAGACCCTTGGCTGTGTTGCTGCAGTGAGAAAGCATCCTGTGAGCAGTGTGTAAAGGGGTTGGTGGTGTTGCAGTAGAACTCTACAGTATTTACAAACAGGTGGTGGGCTGGATGTGCACACTGGCCATCGTGTGCTGATCCTGTTCCAGATACTTAAAACAGACTTATACAGACATTCCTCATTTAAGGATGGAGTTGTGTTCCTGTGGTGAGGCAGTTCACTGAATTGGTCACTAAGTGAAGAATCATATAAAGTATGTACCTCACAGCATTCACATCAAAGAAATGGTCAAAGGAGACTCCAACTTGACTTTTCTTATACTTGCATAACTCTTACATGCAGTGCTCTAATATATAACAACATAATACTATAGTACTGTACAATCAGCAAAAAGTACAGTACTATATAAATAAGGAATGCTGTACAAAGACATTGGGGTTATATAAACAAGGTGTACAGAACTACACATGAAACAGGTAGGTTGTAAGTCCAACTGGTGGATTGTAAGTCCAAACAGTCATTAAATCATTAAACAAGGAATATCTGTGTTAGACATTATATTATCAAAATAGTTCAATGAAATGATTTGTTTTTCTTAAGAACACCTGCTCTCCTGTAACCTTTAAAATACATCAGAACAACCACCAACAAATCATCACGTCGGCCAGCATTGATCCCTCACATGTCAGGAAAGGCAGGGATGAAAATCATTCAGTACATCCAGATAGCTTGTGCTACAGAATCAATAATCATGACTGCAAAACAGATGCGCACCAGGTATGGTCTTTAGCAGATCGATAGAGCGCTGCTCCTGTCTTTCGTCACATGCCCTTTCCTGGCACCTGAGCAGCTCCCATGAGTTCTTCAAGGTTACGGTGACCACACAGTTGATACCCGCTGGAACCTGCGTTTTGAATGTGCAGGTTTGACTCATTAATAAAGGATCTTCTGCAGGTCATTGCAAGGGACCAGTGAAACTAAAACTCTACAAAAAGCTATCACCGAGCCATGAACCCGTTTGACTCTGTAAAAATCATTGGAAATGCCAAATATCCTTGCCCGTTTCCCTGGCATTCCTGGAGCCACTGCTGTGCCTGCCTCTGCAGTAAACACCCCGGAAGACAGAAAGACATATAAAGTACGTAGTGAAGGCGCTTACTGGCCAGAAGTGTAAGACAGAAGCTATGCACATAAAACAATCCAGAGCCGAGAGTGACAGCGGTAAGTAGCCGTTCCGTTGTTTCCCGTGGTTCGGAAGTGTATATGTGACCCCTGAGAAGATATGCGCACCCATGTGACCCGAGACATTTCTACACATCCAAACACTGCAGAGGTCACATGACTTCTAAAGAGTCTGTTTATATCTGAGAGTTTACTTAACTCCAAGTGAGTCAGTTTCATCATCACCTCAGGAACTGCTGGAAGCAGAGGGTCCTTAGAGGTGAACCCAACCAAAAGAGGGCACTGGTAGATTCTCCCGGCCCCTTGGACAGCTGTTCTGCCCGCATCGTGAGTGGTCAACGGGCCTCGTAAGAGCTGGGTCCACGTCACTCCCTTCTGCATCAAAACAGGCAAACTGTATATTTTTAGATATGGAAGCAATAGCTAAAAATGTCAGGTAGCGTATTTTCCTCAGACATTATAGGAATAACCCATATTTGGAAGATACTTGTCCTTTCAGGAACGCTGTGTTTATTTGCATAACGTGCTTAGTGAATGTGCCTGAAATGCAGTGGGCTCTGTTAGTTTAACTGCTGAACTCCATTCCTCCAAGCACATCGTTAAATGAGTCACTAAATGAGGAATTGTGTATAGTATGTGCATTATGATATTCAAAGAAATGGTCAAAGGAAACTCCAACTGGATGGCTTTGCCTTTATTTTCTTAACTCTTACATGGAGCACTGTAATGTATAATAGAACATAAGCCGCACGTGGTGGCACACGCCTGTAATCCCAGTACTCAGGTGGCTGAGGCAGGAGGATCACTGCAAGTTCAAGACCAGCCTGGGCTACAAAGTGAGCTCAAGGCCAGCCTGAACTGCATAGCAAGACCCTGTCTAAAAAGACAAAAACATACAAATTAAAAAATTATAATAGAACATGAAATACAGTACTGCCTTATACAATACAATTAGCAAAAAGGACTGTATAAACAAGGTATACTGTGCAAAAAAAGACACTGAAGGTCTATCAACAAGACGTACATAAGTGTACCAAAAAAAGATGGATCGTAAGTCCACGTGCCAGGTCATAAATCCAAACTCTGTGCCCCTGTCATTAGTCCAAACAGTCGTTAAACAAGTAGGCCATTAAACAAGGAGTATCTGTATTCTCTCCACTTTACCTATAGAATTTTGAGTACTGAATCCAGTTGAAAATTGTATTTCCCCCACAACTAATGAATTGTACACAGAAGTCAGGAGATGAGGTCTTTCTGGAGTGCTGTATTTTTCCATTTATGCCCTTCTTCCTAATGCCTGAGCCGTGGAAATATGACTAACAATACAGCAGCCATCTTGGACCGTGAAACATAACTGAGGATGTTAATGATAGAAGAAGCTAGGCCCTCAACGCCCCTGGAACCACCATATCTCGTTTAATGCCCACCTCTAGACTTTTATTTTTTATGAGAGGAAATTAACCTTTTACCTGTTTAAGCCACTGTTATTGTTAGTAGTAACAAAATACAATTCATGATTGATACTAACTCTTTGAAAGTATTGCAGAATGGTTTTGGGCTTTCATAATTTTCACATTTAGATCTTCAATCCACCTGTATTATCTTTTGTAAATGGCAAATAGCAGGAGCACGATCTTACTTTTCCCATATCCATAATGAATCGTTTCAGCAGCACTTGTTACTAAGCAAGAACACTTTTCACAGTTTGGTTACCGTAAAGAATGTCCCATGTGTAGCAAAATGTTTAGTATTTGTGATGCTTTCCTATTAAGTACCCATAGCACACATAAACCCCATCATTGGGTTCTCTAAAATTACACACATTAATTTCTAAGTTCTTTCATTGCTAGATGTGATTCCAGTGGAACTGTTTATCCCTTTGCCATTGATAGGCTATACTATCTCTTTCCTAAATCAAGTTTTAAAATATAAAAGGACCTGTTCCCATACCCTCTAAAGTGTTCTATCCTAAACTCATGCCAGTGCAATTGGCTTTAATTATAACTGTAGCTTTATAGTAATTCATACTGTTTTGTAGAGTAAATCTTACTGGATTGTTCCTGTCTTGGTCAATATATTTATGTATGACATAAGGCTCTTAAAATTGCATAGGTCAGTTTGAGAAGGACTGCCATCTTATGATAATGAGTTCTACTCATGAACTTGATATGTAAGTCTCTCCGTGTAAATTTTAAAAACTTTTCATTTATTTAGATCTTATTTAATATCTTTTGATAAGATTTAAATGATTTTATCCATAAGGTTATTGTACATTTGTTAAAGATTAATTCCTAGGTACCTTACATGGTGTGACATTTTTTAAGTTTAAAACTGTTGCTGGAATATAGGTATAGAATACCTATATAGAATATAGGTATAGAATACTTATAGAATAGGTATAGGTATAGAATACCTATATTTTTAAAATTTTTATGTTTTTTTTGTTTTTGTTTTTGTTTTTGTTTTTTTTGGTTTGGTACTGGGACTCAAACTCAGGACTTTGCATCTGCCAGGCAGACACCATGCCACTGAGCTATATCCCCAGCTAATACCTATTTAAAATTTTTTTTTTTGTCTTTTTTTTGAGACAGGGTCTTGCTATATGGATCAGGCTGGCCTTAAGATCACTTTGTAGCCCAGGCTGGTCTCAAACTCACAACGATTCTCCTGCCTCAGCCTCCCGAGTGCTGGGATTACCAGCGTGCGCCACCACACCCAGCTAATACCTATTTTATTAATAGAGCTGAATTCTAGGCAAGTGTTGATTTCTGGAAGAAATTTATATTCTTTGTCATGTTTCGATTTTTTGACATTTAAATGTTTTCTCTCTCATCTATTTAATAATTAAAATTTTAAAAAATAATAGCTTAAAATTTCATTAGCTTACAAAGTGAGCTCAAGATCAGCCTGAACTGCATTATAAGACCCTGTCTCAAAAAGACAAAAAAAATTTCATAAGCTTTATTATTCCTGTTTTCTTTATTGATATAATTCATATACCATAAAACTTACATTTTTAAAAGTGTCAAGTAAGTGGGTTTTAGTATATCCACAGAGTTTTGCAGTCATCATTCTCTAATCAAGAACTTTTTGTCACCCAAAAAAGAAACTGCATACGCCGTAGCTGGCACTTCCCACACCTACTCCCAGCCCCAGGCAACCATTCATCTGCTGCCTGCCTATCTGGCATTTCATGTAAAAGAGTCATTCAGTGTGTGACCTTTTGGGTCTGGCACAACGTTTTCAAGGTTCAGCATAAAAGTTTAGTTCATTTATTTATTGCCAGTATAACCCCACTGTATAGATATGCCAGGTTTTGTCAATTTTTAAGTAAATGGACGTGTGTTGGTTCTACTTTTTGGCTTTTATGAATAATGCTACTATGAACATCTCTGTATACTTTTTGTGTTAACATGTGTTTTAAATGTCTTAGGTGTGTAACAAGGAGTAGGATTGCTAGGTCATATGAAAATTCTGTGTTTAACTCTCTAAAGAATAGATTTATTTTTGGCATTTGTGACAATAATTGATATTTAAGATTTCAGGTTATTATATAAATAATAGTGATGCCCTTGCATTATAAAAATATTTCATTGCAAATATAATCACATGAATGTCAGAGTAGATAATTTCTTTGAAATGCATTATTTTATTTATAAAGCTATATCTTAGTGAAGTTCAAGTTTAGAGACAGAAGTTGCAGTTCTGCATGTATTTTTTAAATTCCCAATCTCAGACTTACAGAAGAGTTGCCAGCAGTATAGTAGAAAGGACTATTTTTCCTGAATAATTTGACTGAATGATACTCCCCAGCAGATATTTTAGTATGTATTTCTTACGAATGTTTTCCTATATAACCAAAGTGCAGCTATCAAAATCAGGAAGGTTATGCTGCATTGTTACTGTTCCGTTGTTACCATCTAACCCGCACTCCATTCAAGTCTCACCAGTTGTACTAAAAGTATCCTTTATGGCAAGTAATAGAAGAAGAATATCATTTATACTTTACATCATCATCTCTTTAATCTCCGTCAATCTAAAATAGTTCTTTAGCGTTTTTTGTTTTTGTTTTTGTTTTTTTGCGGTACTGGGGATCGAACTCAGGACCCTGCGCTTGCTAGGCAGGCGTTTATTCCACGGAGCTATATCCCCAGCCCTCTTTAGCGTTTGATAACACAGAAATAAGCATATTTTTCTTACCACATTCTGTCAGGTGGCGCACAGTTCCATTTGTCTCATTATCAGTAGTGTTCACTTTGGTCACATAAAGTGGTATCTTCCAACCTAATTACTCCTTTGTCCTTTAAAGATATTTAATGAGGAGATACAGTACTTGAAATCATGTTGCTATTCTATTCCTCATCAGATTCCAATTTATTTATTTATTTATTTCGATTTATTCTCAATATGGATTCATGGATTTTTTTTTTTTTTTTTTGTCTTTTTGAGACAGGGTCTCACTATGCACTTCAGGCTGGCCTTATACTCACTTTGTAGACCAGGCTGGTCTCAAACTCACAGTGATCCTCCTGCCTCGGCCTCCCGAGTGCTGGGATTATAGGCACACATGACCATACCCAGCAGACTCATGGATTTTTTTAATCAATGAGTTATATACATCATTATCATTATTTATCTTGAAGGTCAAATGATCTCAAATTTGGCCAATAAAAGACTTTCGAGCTGGTTCTGGTACCACTTTGTCATGTTCCCATCCTTTTTTGAACATTTATTTTCTCGCATAAGGTATTCCAGTCTGATTTTGTATTTTTCTCTACGCCAGCCTTGGAATCAGCCTCGAAAGAGCACCGGTTCCTTTGAGTAGAGAGTGGTATTTGGAAGCCAAGACTCAGGTGCGAGGCAGGCTCATTGTTTTTTAAGTGTCGCTGATTCTCAGTCCTGCTCAGTGGACAATCTTGTATTACATGGTTCATACATATTTTTCCCATTCTGTATTTGTAGCTTCTTTCTCAGATAAGGAGAAACCTAGCTCCCATAATCCTCACACATTTACATATTTGGTTAGCCCTCCTGACTGTAACCTGTTTCCCACGGCTGACAGGCATGCACCATGATTTTCTTATCTCTATCATTAAATTCACTATTTTCTTTCTTTGAGTTTACTTTACCCTATCTGGGTTTTTCTTTTTGGCACTGGGAATCGAACTCTTGACCTTGCGCTTGCCAGGCAGGTGCTTAGTCCACTGAGCTATATCCCCAGCCCCCTACCTTATCTGTTGAGATACTTCAAATGCTATTTATCCCCCAGATTTTTAATTGGCTCTTCATAGCTGCCTGTTCTTAAATTAAAATACCTGCTTTGTTTTAAAACTTCCAATAGGCCAGCATGGTGGTGCATGCCTGTAGTCCCAGCACTAGGGAGGCTGAGGGCAGGAGTATCGCTGCAAGTTTGAAGTCCACCTGTGCTACATAGTGAGTCCAGAACAGCCTGTACTGCATAACAAGACCCCATCTAAAAAAAAAAAAAAATCACCTACAACCAGGACAGCTGTAACTGAGAATTTGAAGAGTAGTTAGGAGACATAGAAGATGGATCATGACACAGCAATATAAACAAAGTTTTAGAAAGAGAATGGGAGAGGTGCCATTTCACCAACTATATATATCATGTATATTATTATATAATATATATATGTTATATGTTCAAAAGATATCAAGTATAGAGTATTTTTTTGAAAACATTCCCAGATAGGTAAATTTCTGCTTGGTATGCAATAGCAAACAGAAACACCGAAACAGCGGGATCGGAGGCAGATTTACTTATGCCAACAGGCACTGACGGGGGTCACTCCCAGAGTATCAGGCCCGGAGCTCCGCTGCTCTAGGGCTCATAGGGGATAAGCAAGCAGGAAGTGCAGAGGCAGAACGGCTGTAGTTGGGAATTGGTTTATACAGTGTGTGTCATAGTGATGGGCTATGCATCACAGTGACCAGCCACTTCTAAGACCAGAAGCAGCCGGAATCGAACAGGAACTATGATCTGGGCACAGATCAGAACACACTGAAGTACACTGGCTGGGCGGGGGGCATTTGCTGTTACAGGTAGAGGCTGGCTTTCATTCTTACAGTAAAAAATGCATAGTCCTTATACTTTAAAAAGAAATTGTAACTTTTCTTCCAGTGGAATGTGAAAGATTATGTAAATATAGCAGCAGTAGAGGGTTAGCACGGAATCAGAAAACATGATCGTGTGATCAGATCTGCTTTTCTTCTTTTTTTGTGGATTGAACCCAGGGCTGTTGCACTCAACTACATTTCTAGCCCCCCCCACTCCCCCCTTTTAGCGACAGGTCCTGCTAAGTTGTCACGTTGTCCAGGCCAGGCTTGAATTTGTGGTCCTCCCCCCTCAGTGTCCCAAGAGTTTGGGGATTATAGGCGTGCCCCACTGCACTTGGCTCAGATTCACGTTTTATCCCTATGACTGCTCTTAAAGGGTGGATTACGAGGGGCAAGGTTTGAATATAAACTGTCAAATGGAAGGTGCAGAAGGCGAAGTAATACATACAAGACTTTTACTCAGAAAAAAAGAGTACTGGAGTATACTGAAATTAGTAATCATTAGTAATCATTAGACCCAGCACTGTGCATGCGCCTGTATTCCCAGGTGCTCAGAGGCAGGAGAATTGGCAGAGCCTAGAAGTTTGGGGCCACCCTGGGCAACAGAGCTACAACTTGTCTCTTAAAAATAAACAACAAACACTAACTTTGAGGGCTGAAAGTATAGATAATTTTAATGTTTATACTTTTCTATGTTTTTTAAAATTCTTACAGTAAATATAGTTTACAATGAAGAAAATGTTTATTAAAGATAGATTATTTTTGCAGGGTCTGGTGGTGCATGCCTGTAATTTCAGCACTCAGGAGGCTGAGGCGGCAGGATGGTTGCGAGTTTGAGGCCACCCTGGGCTACAAAGTGAGCTCAAGGCCATCCTGAATGACATAGCAAGATGCTATCTCAAAAAGACAAAAAAAAAAAAGTTGTTTCTGTAAATTTTCTTCAAATAGGAATAGGAAGAACATCTGAAAATTCCATGACCTCTGAAATCTAATTTAACTTTTTTCATGTAAACATGATATTGTTTCAAATGGACTAAATATTTAAAACAAAGCACAATCTGATTACTTTCAGTCTTTATTTGTTAGCAGAGGGTGAAGCTCATCTAAATATTTTGGGGGAACATTTTCCTCTAGGAACTTGATCAAAATGCCACTGAAAAGGTCCAGGCAATGTTCACAGCCATTGATGAGCTCCTGTACGAACAGAAGCTGAGCGAGCACACAAGGAGTCTCCAGGACGAGTGCCAGCAGTGGACATCCAGCTTCCCTCACCTCAGGTAGCGGAGCCCTCCTGTTGACTTGTGCTGGTGGCTGAGACTAACATTTAAAAAGCAGATTTCCAGAAAAAGCTCATGCTTTGAAGTCTTTATGGGCAGGATGACGATAAATATAAATAAGGTTGTACCGTGTGAGCCCTGCCTGGGAGAGGGGCCAGGTGATGGGGGTCTCCTGAAGTACTTACCGTAAGCACCGGGCATGGCACCCTGAGTAGAGTTTTCTGTACCAGTAACTCGGGTCTGGGTGTCGGGTGCCCAAAGAGCCTTTCTTCCTTATTTTATTTTTAATTAAACAGGGTCTCGCTATACAGTTCAGGCTGACCTGGAAGTTACTAGGCAGCCCAGGCTGGCCTTGAACTCTCACCAGCTTCCCAGCCTCAGCTCCCCAAGTGCTGGGATTACAGGTGTGTGCCTCACACCCAGCAAGAGCTCTTCTTTTGAGCAAGATGGTCAGAAAATATTATTTGTTGACACTGTTGTCTACAACTAAATTCTTACGTATACTTGAAAACACAGGCCACTAGGAACTTCTCTCATAGTACACTCACCACATATAATTAAGATCCATAAAGCTTCATGTTTTAAGACTGTCATTCATAGTTGTCAGCAATTTGGCTGAGCTTTTATCCTGTTATGGATGATTTCTTTTTTCTCAGTTCACAAAGTGAGCTCAGCACCTCGCATTTGCCCTGCAGGCGCTGGTGCCTGCTGAGCTGTATCCCCGCCCCCGTTATGGTGACCTAATACTGGTCATTAGACAGAAGTGGGGAACGTTTGCTGCGCTTCCTTGGATTTCTTTTCTCTTGATTAGCTTCAGTTTTCCTCAGATGTTTTTTTAACTTCCAGGCTACAGTTTTTCTTTTCCATCCCCGATCTCTTGAAGACACACCTATTGTAAGGCCTCACATTTTCTTTCAAGAATAATTCTTAATCAGTGTCAGACTAAGTGTGTATTGGACTTTTGTGTAGAACCATCAGACTTGTTCAAAAAATGCCCAAATTTCCTATGTATGCCAAAGGGCTTAATTATCTGCTTTTTCATTTTGAAGGATTCTAGGTAGGCAGATAATTACTCCAAGTGAAGGTTACGAACTGTATCCTAGATCCCCTTCTGCTGTTTCGGTTTCACATGAAGCAGTCTTATCTCAAGAAAGAGATTCCACTATGTAAGTATCTGTTATGTGTTTCGTTACCCTAGAGTTTAAGTACTGTATCCTGACAGCTGCACTAAGGGGTTATGACACTTCTTTCTACTTACTGGTGAAGCACAGAAAATGCTATCGGATTGGTTGTAGTCTTTGCATATATCAAGACTTTTGTTATTTTTTACTCAAAAGTTAATATATTTCCTGGAGCTTAGGGTGGTTTTGTTATTCAGAACAATCTCTTCCTATCTATCTACCTACCTACCTGTCTATCCCTCTATCTACATCTACTTACAAATATAATACTTCCCTCTTGGGATAAATGTGTATTCAGAATGGTTTTTAAATTTTTGAGAGTCTAAGAAACAGACTTCATTTTTTATGTTAAGAATGATGTTTTTAAAAAATTGTGATGTTAATTATAGCTTAATCTCTGAACAGAATTAAACTTCAAAATAATTTCTTTAGTTTTTGAGACAAGATCTCACTATTTGGTTCAGGCTAGTTTTGAACTCACTACATGTCTTAGGCTGGCTTCGAACTTGCAGCAATCCTGCCTCAGCCTCCCGAGCGCTGGGATTACAGGTGCCACCACACCCGGCTCAAAATAATTTTTAAATTGCTAAATCTTTTGATTGCCTCGGGGCCTTTAAACAGTGGTGGTATCCAAGGATTATTATCTCTCAACCTATTCTTGTACTGAAATCTATTATAAAACATAATATTATATTTTAATTCATTTTAAAAATATTCCTATACTTTTTGCGAAGGCTGTAGTTTTACTTGATATCTCCCCAAAAGTTGTAGTAACAGAATTTAATTTTGGTGCCTTTTGGGCTCTCAATAATCTCAGCAGACTACAAAAGTAAAACATACTGTTCTAGGCCAGTCAGGGTCGGGGTACTGCACTGCCAACTGATTTTTTCTTGGTACGAGGAATCCAATTCAGGACCTTGTGCTTGCCAGGCAGGCACTGCGCCACAGAGCTGTACCTGGCCTCCATCAACTGATTTTCGTCCAGAGAATTGGATTTGTTTTTCTCAAACTGATTTAAACTCCAGCTCTTAGCATTCTTCTTCAATTTAAACCTCATGTACTACATCAATAAGGCTTTTAAAATTTACTCTTTTACATAAATTTAAACATTTTATAACCTGTCACCCATAGAAATAATTTAATTTTCTCTGAACAAAATTATATAACTCATATCCTGTCATTAGGATATATTTTCCTCCTCAGTTAGTATAAACTTCACTGTGTGCCTTATTTTATAACAATAGGAAGTAGGTGCGTTCAGAGATTTTACCTCCGAAGAAGTGAAAGCTGGAGTCTGGGAAGTTAGCGCTCCCTCGTTAGGACATTGGCTGCCCTGCCTTCTGCAGCGCACTGCTGACACCCTCTCTCCCTCCTACCGCCGCCGCTGATGGCTCTTTCATTTTCGGATGTACTTGTATGGATTTGACTTACACTTCTCAATAGCTACTTCCATAGGTAAAATAAATGCCTACGTATATACTATCTACATAAACATATACTGAGACAAAACATTATTCAGCTGTGTCACATACCTTTCTTATTTAAAGCAATAAAAAGTAAACATAATCCATATTTACTCTTTTCATGTAATAACTGTTTTGTCTATATTTGATATTTACTCTCAAGTACTAGTTTGAACTCACAGCATCTCAGATACTTAACTAGTTAACCATAGTTATTATTAGTATTCTAATTGTTACCATTTGGCTACTTCAGGCTAGTACCTTTGTCTTCGTTTTGATTATATTTTTGGTTTCTGGTTACAGTAAGATATCCCAGGCCTATCCTTATATTTTTTCTCTTTTAAGACGTAGAATCAGCTAAACTTGAAGGAGTCCTGATTTCTTTTTTTTTTTTTATTTTAAAGACAAAAGAATGGAGACATATGAACCAGAATAAGCCATAAACAATACCGATGGGGGCTGGGGCTATAGCTCAGTGGAATAAGCGCCTGCCTAGCAAGCGCAGGGTCCTGAGTTCAATCCCCAGTACCGCCAAAGAAAAAAAAAAAAACTAAACTAAATTTACCTTTATTGGGGCAGGGGGTATAGCTCAGTGGCATAAGCGCTTGCCTGGCAAGTGCAAGGTCCTGAGTTCGATCCCTGGTACCAGAAAAAAAAAAAAATCAAACAATACCGAAAATACAAAATTATACAAAATGTAGTAGGAAATTAGCACTGGATGTTGTATTACATAATGTTATCTTCACATTAGTTAACACATAAACATTAAAGGAAATACCAAATTATAGAGAAGATAGTAGGGAATTAGCACTGGATGCTGTATAATATAAAGTTATCTTCACTTCTGTTAATACAAAAACGACTGAGGAAATACAGAATTATAGAGAACATAGAAGGGAATTAGCTCTGGATGCTGTCCTACATAATGTTACCTTCACATTTGTTACTCAGTTACAC
>PVLD010032053.1:0-15067 GCA_004027595.1 Dinomys branickii
CCCAGCGTCTGGGACTTTCCCACGTCTCGCCCCGGCAGCCTGGTCCGCCCTACCACATCTCCCCCGGCATCTCAGAGAAATACGCCCAGTTTAAACTTCCCAGCCAAGGTTCCGGCATTCACGCTCACCAAGTCTGTCTCGAGCTGGTGGTGTTTATTAAGGAGGTTCGCTCCCTTGCTGCTCACCCGGTCGCCATCTTTCCCCCTGATAAACTTTAAACCACTACCTTCAAACAAGAAAAATGACAGCGAAGGGGAAAATTATATTACATCTGTTAGAAATAAGCATTAAAGAAATACGGCTGGTTTTCTATACAAGTGGGGCTTACTCCAGGTAGCATTCAAATTCATATTTAACATATTGGAAAAATCGCAACAAATCTCTCCTTGCTGGGTTTTAAAGCAATTGGTCACGTATGTTCATATCAAATATATGCATAGCACATTAAAAATGTTAGGTATAAATCCACTATTTTAATAAATGCCAAACAGCAGCATTGGGCTTTCTCCAAGGAAACTTACTGTTGACAGTAGGAAAACTTCTTCAACTAGTCTGGAACATTATTTTAATGGCCTCAGGAATTAAAATTTTAAAAAATGCCTTAAGCTTTTTCAAAACACTGTCCCAGGAAATAAAAGCCAAATGCCTGATCCCCTGAGTATTATGGAGAAATGCATTTGGCTGAGTTTGAAAGATCTCTAATGTGAGCAACTGGAAAAGCTATGATTTAACAATGCTGAATAAGCCTCCTCTAAAGATTAAAAAACAAATTCAGGGTTATTTACCCAGCACTATCCATATTGAAAGAGAAAATGACCTTATAAACTTAAAAACATTCAAACATCACACATTCATTTTAAAGTGTACAGTAATACGGCATGTGTTGCCCTATGAATATGTAAAATTAAGTCCATAGTTCACCTTTAATACTCTTCATAAAACAAACAAAAGCAAAACATGAACCATCTCAGCAATGGCTTTCATTAGCTTCTCCTCAAGAGCTATCGCTTAGAAAAGGAAAGCTGTACAAATGTTGGCTTTCTTTCATAGACATCTAGACAGTCAGGTCAGTATAATTCTTGATTTTTGTATTAAAGCTTAACAATTGACATCTAAAATGATTCTTATTGGTTATCAAGAATGAGTCTTCTAAAGTTCTCAGATGTTTTTCCAATCTTATAGATTAACCTTTCTTTCTTCTAAATTTGTTTTAAAATATATTTATTTGAGAACTGATTGCAAAGTTGTGAATACTGGTGATTCACCTTTTGAGCTGCAATGTACTTGGAAGTCGTGTGAACTCAGAAGTCCAGAAGGATTCTCCGTTGCTTTAGAAATGAGTGCACTGCAGGCCCATTCCTGCCAAACACGGTACAAGAATGGAAATGTGAGGGTTTTGACACTGCAACCTGGTTTGGTTTCCCCTGCCCCAAGTTTCTTTCTTCTGCATAATAAGCACTAAGGAAAATATCCATTAAATTAACTACATTTTTAATAGTAAGTGCTCTAAAACATCAAAACATGAACTTTTTCTTGTCTTTAGTATTTATTCTTTGTCCAATAAGGATGACCTGAAATAAATTCTGAATACATATTTACTAGAGAAGCATTCTGTAAATTAGGAGGGAGTAAAAGATTCATTATTTCTTCTCAGATTTGAGAATAAGATGAAACTTACAAAAGCACCAATCTGCTTTTTATTCCTCACTGATACAAGAACATCCTGAAACAATGGAGTTAACATGTCCAGACGATGCTCCATGGATGGTGCACATTAAATTGTTACTCCAAGTTTAACAAAATATTAAATTACCCCTGTCTGTATGGGAACTACAGTTTTTTTTTCACAATGTTCTGAGGAAACTTTAAATATCGGCTGGGGATCCAGCTCAGTGGCACAAGGGCCAACCTGGTAAATACCAGGTCCTGAGTTGAAGGCCCAGTACTAAAAATAAATAAATAAATGCATAGAAACTTTAAATAGAAAGTGACACAAGGTGATCATCTCAAAAGAGATCAAAGACGTGGCTCAGTGGATTCTCTACTGCAATTAGTAGGACATTTTATTGCTATTAAACATTGTCACTGGTTATCATGCTTCTGTGAATATTATTGTATTTCCACTGCTTTATCCATTTGATTACATGACAGTGGCTTATCTAGCTTTTAGGCAGGTATAAATCTTTTAGAAAGAGGGATATAGAACGTTACTCACTTGTTTTATGTTTAACTCTGAAAGAGTAAAATGTAAAATTAACTTTGTACTTTTGTTTGAAGAGAACTTAGAGGAGCGTTACTTGAGCTCTTCAGGTAGGAAGCGCCACTTGGCTCTTTCACGTTCTGGTAATTTTTCTGTGAAACGGGGATAATTGTAGCGTGTTTTGGAAATAGGACCATAAAACTTTATAGATTTCTTGTTTTTAAATACATTTTAAGCAGTAGAACTTTTTCTTAAAGAAATCATCAGCAAAACTCCAACAACAAAAGTAAATGTTCTGCTTTTATCTCTGAAGTGGTTTTAGAAAGCTCAGAGCCCAGAGAAATCTGGCTCCTCATCTCTCTCCTGCACTGGCTTATCTAAGAAATCTCAGGGCTCTTTAGAACACAGTTTAAAAGCTGGCCATGGATGACAGAAAGACTAGAGAAGAAGGTGGAGATTCTACAAAGTACCATTACTGTGTTAATAAAGGTGAGTCTCAGTAGACAAACAAGTCCACAGGAAGTCTGATTAATTGATTGAAATGTAAGCTTAAATGGCTGAGACTTTTGACTAAATCTATGAATGAAAATAAATTCACAAGAAATATTGCACATGAAGTATGTATATCTATATCTATCTATCTATCCATGTACCTATATATATCTATCAGGTTGGATTGCCTAGAGAAAAAGAATAATGAGAAAAGGAATTGTGAGTTACTTTAATAGCTGCTTGATAATTCTCTAGTAATCACAGTGTATCTATTGACAAAGCAAATTATTTATATGTTTGGAAAGTTTGACACTTACTGGTTTGAAACTAATTGGATAGAAAAAAAGTTGAAGATCTGAGTGTTTGCAAATATCTTGTGTCAGTAGATTAATGAAAGGTCAAATAATAAAATTGAAAATAATTTGTGTTAATGAAAACATATAAACTAAGAGACATGAAGGAAATCTGTTCAAAAACAAAGAACAGATGGGATGAGGGAAAGGAGAAAAGAAAGAGACAAAAATGTATGTATGTATATATGAATATACATATATTCAGGAGGGCTAACATGGTTCTACTATTGTATTATATCACTTAATGCTAAGGAGTAATTGATGACAGGTTATTTGATCAATCTTGTATGTCTGTATGTGTTATCCTGGACACACACTTCGAAGATATCAATATGCAAAGCAGCAACTATTGGTGGTTTTTTTTGTTTGTTTGTTTGCCTGTTTTGTTTTCTGTCTTTGGTTTTTTTGTGTGTGTGTGTTTCTGTTGTTGAGAGGATTAATTGCCTGACCAATTTTGCATGTCTGTATATGGGTTCATATATTTACACTTCGAAGATATCAATGGATAAAGCAATAACCACTGTTGAGATCATGTCACCTTGTCTGTAGATCAGTTGTGATTGTACTATTTTTTATGCTAATTTGTGTCTGTTTGTTAATATGTTTTTGTGCTTTTATTTTTTTAAAAATAAAAGAAAACCAAAATAGTAGGAGAAGCAAATAAAAAAAAGAAAAAAAAGAAAACATAATGTTAATACACATTTTAAATGATTAATGGGCAATATGAAGTTCTTCACCATTAAGAACATAACGTCTTCTCCGTCTTAGAAATAAGCTACATGGATGAGAATTAATGTAATCAGTAGCCCATATAGTTAGGGATTAAGAAGGCTATCTAATTCAAGTCTCTATTTTGACTTTTCTTTGTGATAATTCTTCAACTGACATCTTAACTATTAATCAACTTGATTTTTGCTATGGCATGGTAAAATATTTAGTAAAAGTATTGACTGTACTTAAATGAAGGTTATATCTCTAAATTATTTTATTCTAACAGAAGTTATTAGGAAAATGCTATTTACTTATGTTAGTTGTGTCTGGATACTTTTATCCAAATAAAAGAGAAGAACTTGAATAAGAATTGCCAGTGCACAAGTAGAAACTAGGAGTAGGCCTTATTAAGAAAATCCACTTCTCTCTAATTTTACCTAAGTAGGTAACTACTACAGAAAAGAAATCCTCTGCTTATGTTTTTTATCCATCATAAGATAAGATCCTGTCTCACAGGCTTTTTTCAAAAGCTTTCCATCTGTATTTCTCAACTGAATGATGGGAGCTCCACCCAACCATAAAGATGTGATACAGTATCATTAACTTCTACCACAACCAGTAATCTCAGACAGATCATCCTAAACCTAGCACAAAAGCACGAGCAGCTGTGAAGAATCTTAAGATCCAGAAGTATGTAGGAGATCGCTTCTCGGCTTTTTGGCTAAGATCAAGTGCAGAAGTATGTAGGAGGGATCATGAAGTAAGATTATTCTTACATGGAGCAGGATGGAAAGCAAACTGAAGACTTACTATGTTTTTTAGTTAATTAATAAAAAAGAAAAAGGAGAGAGAAAGGCAGAAGTCTGACCTAAAAGTAGATCACCAGGCTTCCAAATGTGTATTCGCAAGTCAATAAATAGTATGTGAAGATTATATAACTTCCAAACCAAGGATGCACTCCAAAACCCCCTTCAGACTTGTCTGCAGGCCATAACATGCAAAGGGAAACTCCAGAAAGCTCTGGACACAATGAAGGACAATAGTCAAGAGGGTCACCGAAGAGAGAGAAAGTACAAGTGAATTCTTCCTGGATGGGGATATGGGGTATGTCAAAGTTTCTACTATTTGTCAGGCTATTCTTGCAGTGGACACTTGACTGATATAGATTTTCTATTTTAATCTCAGGAGATCCAGTTTTTATTCTTTCTTTGCACATTAGATGATGTGGATGGGTGGGCAAGATAACATATCCCTTAGTTTATAGGGCAGGAGTCACAAGAAGAGGAGCGTACATTAGTAAGAGACTCTGAACTTTAAGCCAGATGCAGAGCATGTGTGGGACATACATGAGGGTTGAGGATGGCCATGTGTAGTAGGTGTGAAGGAAAGAACACGTAAAGGGACAAACTGTTGTCAACAATCCCCCGTGACTATTTGGTTTTCATTTCTTTTAATACCGATCCACAAGTGTTCAAAGCCTCAGGAAGAACATAAGTATAGAGGAATGACGTTTTGCAGCATTGCTGGAAACTAGGAAAGCCCTGAGATCAAGAAGGGGCAACAGAACGTGAGTTACTTTTACCTACGAAAGAATGAATGAAAGAATGAATGAAACTGTGAGAATGGTCTCCAATTCCAGGGGTGCGGAGAGACACTTAAAACTCAAAGAGAAAATTTTCAAGAAGACTAAAAAAGACTTAAATTTATGTCCAGTGAGAAAAAAATCACAGTACCTCCTTGAGATTGCAGTTATAAAATTTTCAGTAAAATTTCATAAAATCACTAAAAATTAGTTGACAATTTAAATTGGTTCCTAGGATTGAGTTTTGGATTTAACTTCAATCCAGTTAGAACAAAAGGTATTTGATTCTTAATTAATTAACTAATTAATTTTTGTCCCTTCAAAATTCACAAACAGCACAAATCAGAAAAAAAGCCATGCTAATAAATAGGTACCTGATCCAAATTAGTTTTTCCCCATTGAATTTTTTAACACCTATGGTAGATGTTAAACTCTTTATTTCTACTGATTTTTGAACTTATCAATGTATTTTTTCATTCCACTTGACATGTCTTATTTAATTATATGTTTCTGCATTTTAAATTACAAGACTTGCTCAGTATGTTCTTTTTAAATTTCACAGAAAACCACAGGTACAGATGGTCCATTAATAGCAATAAAAAGGCAAATTAAAATTATGCAAAACTCTTGGAAAAGTAATTCATTGTACAGCTATTGCAAGGAAAGAGTCTGTGTTTAAAATCTAATGTGATAGGCTTCCCACTGAGAGGAGTTCTCCTAAAAGAAGTCCTATATGATTGGAATTCTCTTCTTTTGGCAAGAAAGACAAACTACCTAATTGACTTTAATAAACAATAGTCATAAGTAGGACTCCAATCTGTCAGGCTTAGGTCCTAATCCCTTGTGTGATATGATAGATCATGACATTCAAAGCTTGTATTTCTGATTCACATATCTAGTATCTCTGAATGAATCTCTATTGATGCTGAAAAAATTTACTACTGTCTAGAATTACTCTACTCACTTATATTTTTGTTAGGGTATGGTGAATATAATATTACCATATCATCCAAATATTATGAAGCTTTGGCTGAAAAAGGCACTGTGATTCAGTAGACACCAAAGAACTTTAGAACTAGAAACACTGGTTTACTCTCTTCTTACTCTTTATTATTGATATATATTTTACAATATCTTCTAATCTGGTTTTTCACCTATAAAATATTAACAGTTGATAACATCATATTAAAATGTTCCAAAGGCTAACATTGTAGATGTGAAATACTTTACTGCCAATTTGAAATTCCAAGCAAATATTAATTAATGTTTTACATATACAGGAGAAAGGGGAAAAGAGATAAACTAAAGAATGAGGTTTTGGTGCACCTGGCTTTCATGTGAAGTTTTTCATGGGTGTGAACAACAGGGAAACTCGTCAATGGCAGAAAGGAGGAAAGCTGGCAATACATTTCTGAACAGTACTAAATCCATGGAGAAGCATTGGGAAAAGATCCAATGAAGAAGGAAACTAAGAACATGCCTGAGAGTATCTGAGTAAATGAACGACGCCTTCAGGATTGATGTCTTGTCATAATATTAGCACAGGAGAGGAAAAATCAGGCACAGAACAGAATTCTGACAGATTATCCTATAGAAATCTGTCAATTACCCACAAGTGCAATTTTATCTATATAAGTAAAGTGATTAAGGTAAAACCATACAAAACAAATCCCATTCTTAAAGTAGCAAGATAAGGAAATACCACATTTCAGTGAAAATTTGTTCTGCAGACTGAAGGACTAGAGATATTTCAAGCAAGGAATATAATCACATTACATTTCATTAACAAACAAGGCAGGGTATCTCCAAATTTCTGGGGCAGCCATGTGGTAATTACACTATAATTAATTTTGAGAGTGAGAGCAAGAGAGAGAGACAGAAACGGAGAGAGGAGGGATTAATTCTCAGGATTGATATTTTATACTGCCTGGTATTTTCAAAGCATCTTAATTTTCTGGAAGTTATTCGGAGTTTATGATCTGCAAGGATGCTGAGATGTTGTATTTAGAACAAATTTCTGTTATTTCTTATCATGCTACAATTGAGTTGCATTCTTGTGCAAAATACACTGGAAGTAAAAGTGTTAAAGCTACACCACTCCGTACTTATAGCAGAAAAAGGAACTATATATTGAACTTATTCAATTTTAATATGACTATAAAATTTTGGTGTTTTGTCTGTGGTCTGTTTTCTCTTAGCTTACAACTGAGAAGCCTTTGAAAGATTTACCAGGCATTAATGATTAGAGCCTGGGGATGACCTGGGGTTCTTTCTCAGCACTTCTAAGTTAATGTGACACTAGATTTCATTCTTCAGCTTTCTGAGATACCAGGGACACACTTTTAAGCTTCATCACTAGCCCAGTGAGATGAAAGCTCCTTGAAATCAGTGGGAGATTCATTTTAAAATTGGTTCTATAGGAAGCAGGGTAACTTGAGAAACTGCTCTGCATATAGTATTCAAATAAAGACATACAGTGCCAGTTTTGTATTTGAACTCTAGTCTTGATGTGAATGGTTCTTTGTGTGTGTGTGTGTGTGTGTGTGTGTGTGTGTGTGTGCACGCATGTGTGCACGCATGTGTGCACACACATGTGTATATAACAGATTTGCATACTTACTTTGTTTCAGTAACTTTCACAGTTCAGGAAACTTCTTATCATTTGCTTGTGAATTACTTGTGTGCACATAACTGCATAAATATTAAAACCAATGTCCACCAAGTGGAAAGCAAGCTCTCTGCACTTTCCTCTAAGTGCATTTTTAAAATATACTTTCTTTATGTTCTTTTATCTCATGGTCCTCACTACAAGCAGATAAAGGGGCTTTAAGAATGAATTTTAAAAGTCTAAAACAAAAATAAGTGTTACGCATGGTGAAGAAAGCAGACCTTGTTGCTCATCTCACACCACAGATATTTGCAGTGGCTAAATTCAGTAGAAATACCAGGAGCCCACACCCAGTGTAATTCCCTTGTTTTAGTTAATTTTCTTATGGCCCACACAAAATACCCAACACTCAAAGTCAAAAATCAAAAGGTTTTATTTCAGCTCACAGTTTGTAGAGCTTTCAGTATATAGCTGGCTGGCTCCAAGGCAGGAGGGCATGGCAGAGGGACTTGGCAGAGGAAAAACAGTCCATGGTGTGGCAGGCAGAGTGCAACAAGCATCAGGCAGCAGGTGGCCAACCTGCCTTTCCCTTTTATTTCATCCAGGGTACCAGAATTTTGGTTGGTGCAACCCCAAACTATGCTAATTCTCATCACTGGTCCAATTTAATACCATGTACTCTTAATCCCGATGTTACAGGCTATAAATCCAACCAGCTCCAAAAAGCCCACCTTTGTGTCTAAAATAGACAACAAAGATGGCTGTGGGAAGGAAAGAGGTAGCTCTCCACTGACTGGATTGGTAAATTACAGGTCATTTATAAAATCTAAACTGATGTCTCCCAGTTGCTGGAAAGAGAGAGACAAAGTAAAACTCAAAGGTTAATATGTTTCTTCCAACCAGATTTTTGAGGGATTTTACTCCCAAAGGAGGATTGAAGCACACGAGACACTTTTTCTGAGAAGAACGGCTCACTGAAAAGGGCTTTGGAGCTACAGTAGACGGTATACACGTGCTGCAGAGGCAAGAAAACAGAACAAAACGCATCTCAGTGTTATTTGGCTGGATGTGGCAAGCATTTAGGGTGGAGAGACAGAAGTCTGATTATACAACATATGTGTTTTTACAGAAATGCACAGATCCATGCATATGCATAAGTGATTCAAATATTGGTGAATATATGAGGAAGCATAGCTTTCATAAAGTTTTACTTTGGCTCATATTTTCCCAAGCACAAGAGGAGCAAGATGCACATACTCCTTGGCATCCCTTTCCCGGCTCCGTGCCTAAAGGCTTTGCCTACAGTTGCCTCTCCATGGAGACACAGTTACTAATATGTGGTCAAAGCCTTCCTCATCCATTTATATTTCCATTTTAGGGATAACATCAACAAGCACCAGCACAGAAAATTGCAAAGAACACCTCAGAGTGACTGAGCACACCAGTAAGATAAAGGTACCATTATCCAACAGCACGTCTTGATTACAGAGGATAGGACCATGGGGGAGTTCCTTGTATCATCCCTTATTTCCTACTTGTTAGAAAAATTACTGGATCTATTTTCAAGAAGAAAAGAAATACATTTAAGATAATAATGAAAGAAGTTACCCTAAGGGGAAAAGACAAAAAAGAAATGAAAGCTTGGTTCAAGGACAATGATTCAGATTTGGAGGACGCGGACACTCATGAATACCACATGAATCTACGAGAGAAGAAAGAAGTGTGGATTACGTTACAGTGAATCTGTTCTTCTTTGATACCATGCTATATACTAACACAGCTGGATTACATATATCAACATAATCAACACTTTGAGAAAAATTACATTACAATATTCCTGCCAAAACATATACGCCTTTCCCTGGAGAAGCTAAATCCCCAAAGACCTTCACTGATTTATTCTTTAAGCAAAGGTGGCAGGGAAAATAAATTGTAATGTTAACGGCTGGCTCAGAATTCCCCTTAGGGAGAAAATGATCTTTGTTTAGGAAAATACCTTGATATTGTGCTTTAAACATGTGAGACCTAAGGGCATGTTCTGGAAGGGTCCTATAAAGAAAAAAAAGATACATTTCTCTGTCTAAAAATTTAACAGGAATTTAAAAGAAAACATGAAGAGAGTAGAAAGCCAAAATTTACCTCTTCTGAAGTAGAAAAAGAACAAGAAGACGAGGAGGGAGTGAGGGAGGGGGGAGAAGGGGAGAGAGAAATGAGAAGAAATGAAGCAACAGGAAGAGAACAAAACACGCCAGGAAGCTGGAGGCCTCGGCATGTTGTGGTTACTGACAAATTCCTTCTGGGTTCACGGCCAAAAGACTGTGAAGACGGCTGTAAATGATTTGTGTGGATGGCATTTGGCATTTGGGTGACATCAGAGCTGAGTAATCCATTATGTAGGTGAAGAAACACAGGAGAGGAGACACTCGGAACAAGAGTTCAGCAGGAAAAAGAACTGAAAAGAGGTGTAAGAATGAGACTCTTAGCCACTGACATCTTCTTGCTGACCTCAGATTTATTACATAAGAGCCATTATTATAGATTTAAGTAAATTTGGAGGGAGTGCAAATTTAGATGATATTGGGGTTGCTGTAATACTTAGGACAAGATTAGATGATAGACTGGATAATTTGTAGCTAGCTCATTGGCAAATCACAGCAAAGAAAAAAAATGAGTAGAAGAAAGATGAGGAAGAGTTATTTTAGCACCCACAGAAAAGTGAAATAACAAAACAGGTGTCAAAAATTGACCCAAGTATAAGGGATGGTGAAGTGAAGGTATGTGAAATAGACAATAGCCAGGTATCTTAGTTGTCTGTATACTTAATCCCATTCATAGGACCATGTCTGTTTAATTCAAAGCAATTGAAAAGTATCCACAAGCTTAGGCTATATTAAATAGCTATCACTTATTTTTCCACATCAATAACACACCTGACAGGCGGATAATAAAAGCTAGAGGTATATTACTCTCACTTTTAGAAGCAGACACTGAAAAGGGAGAAAAATTGGCAATTATTTCTGCAGTAAATAAGGACAGATTTGCCAAGCTCTGCTTACTATGTATAGTCACTGGCACTAAGTTGTCCTACTAAAACCTTTTAGTCCTAGTGAATTTTTTTTTATCTATAAGTAGGTGGTTAACAAAGAAGAAATTGAATAAAGCACTTTGCTGGAAACATATGTACAGTACATGTCAAGGAATATATACTTTATGTACAACTGATTATTTATTATGTGTACCAGAAGTCATTTATGTAAAAACATGGTCTTCCCAAGACCAGAGCATCTTAACATAGAAATACCATCACACTGCACTGATAAAGCATGGACAATATTTGGAATATTATGCCCCAAAGCATTTTAAGAGCACTAAAATACAATTTCATATAAGACAACCTCTTAAAAACAGCAATTAATATTTAAAGGCTATTTTATGCCACACTCAATTCTTTTCACATAGTATCATAATTATGAAAACCCCATGAAGTTGATACTACTCTTATTTACATCTTCACAGTGAGGTAACTGAAGTTTAAGACAATTTAATGGAATTTAGTTAGCTATTCAGGATTACACTTTGTCATTTGTCTGTAGTTAAATCATGACCATGGCCTTCATCTCACTTGGACATCTTAGCCCAATTTAAATGCTAGGGCCAGGGATATACCTCAGTGCATAAGTACTAGCCTGGCAAGCCTGAGGTCATGAGTTTGATTCCAGGTACCAAAAATAAATAAACAAATAAATAAATCCTAGAGCTGCATGTGAATATGGAAAAGTTTCATTTTTTCATCAACAGAAAAGAGATATATTCCTCTCATGTGTTGGACATTTTACCATCAACTTGGTCAAGTGGAAAATGTGCTTTAAGAATTTCCTCCCTTGACTGACTGTATTAGACTTGCCAAAGTCAGAGAAACAGAGACAGTGCGATACACTAAGGACTTTGGAAAGCAAAACTCAGCCAAGCAGCATTAATCGTGGAAGGTCTTCCTCTCAGGTAAGGTGACAGTTGCAAGTGTATCTGGTGGTTTCCCTGATTGTCTTTGACTTCCACGTTTCTACCCCCAAAATGTCATCTTAGTTGCACATTCTGATCTGCAGTGACCCTAGCACTACCCACAGGTGCTTAACAAAAAACCAAGAGACTCAACAGCTGCCAGGAAATCTCTCTACGAACATCTCTCTACGAACATCTGCAGAGAATGGAGTGAAATAAGATTAGGCATCAGAACAAGCCATCGGAAAAGAAACCCAGTTCTGGCCATGGACAACAGGAGGAATATACAATTCCTAATCGGCTGCTTAAATGAAAGTGACCCAGTGGATAGACTTGGTTAGAAAACCATCAAGAAAAAAAAGAGATACTTGCAATTAATATTGAAAAGTCTGAGAATTGTAAGGTCTGTAGTTTGTGTATTAATCTCCTTTCTCTTATGGAACAAATTGCTTCACATATGCAATTTAAAAGGTTAAAGATGCATGTTGGCTCCTGATTTTATTCCATGGTGGACTGGTCCTCAGGCAGGAATATTGTAACAAAAGGGAATGAGGGAGGACAGCTTACTTCATGGGATCCCCAAGTAAAAGAGAGAAAGGAAGAGGCCAAGCAAAGATACACCCTTGGAGACACACCCCAGCGACCCACTTCCTGCAGTCATATTGTACCCCCTGATAAATCCATCCCACTAATGACCTCATCAGTGGGTTAACCCATGGATGGGGTTTGCAGCCTCATGCCCAACCACCTCTGCAGGCCACAGGTCTGATCGCTGCTGTATTTGTAATGAAGATACCAGTGCACGAGTCTGGAGGAGGGGATTCCTATTTAAACCTTCAAAGATGATTTTAAAGAAGATGAAACAACAAAAAAAATGTAAAACATTCAACGATTATTTGTCCCATCTGATTTGAAAAACTCAAGAAAATCGAAACATTTCTTTTCACATAAATGAAAGTGTTATTTATTTTCAAAGAAATGTGTGAGGCTTTTAAAACCCTTTCTGGATACTCTTTTTAATGGCTCTTGGTTTGTTCATGTTAGAAATACAGAATGGTGGTACATGGATTGAATGTGTCTTGATGATTTTCAACTCCATTACCCATTTCTCCCTTTCCTGACTCCTCTCTGCAGCTCCTGCTCCATCTCCAAAAGTTTGTCCTTCTAGTTTCCAGTTATGTATCTTTTCTTTTATTCATTAATTTACTTACTTTTTAAGTTTCTCATAGAATGAAAACATGTACTATTTAACTGAATCTGGGTTATTTCGTTTCCTGTAATGATTTCTAGTTTCCTCCATTGTCCTGTAAATGATTCTTCTTTATGGTAGAATAAAGTGCCATTAATATTGCACCATGTATATGCACCAAGTTTTCATTCTCTGTTCACTAGCTGACAGACACGGAGGGTATTTCCACAGTTTAGCTATTGTAAAGTGTGCCACGATAAACATGGTACGGACTGATAGAATAAAACAGAAGATACGGAAAAACTTCAAATACCTACAGATACCTGTGTGTTTACAAAGGAACCAAGAACATACATTCAAGAAAAGGGTCTTTATAACACATGATGGTGAGAAAAGTGTGTATCTACAGGCACATAGCTAAAGCTAGATCATTCTCTCTAATCCTGTACTAAAACCAAATCAAATGAATCAAAGATATAGACACAAAACCAGGAGCTTTGAAACTGCTGGAAGAACATGGGAAGCACAAGACAAACCCTACCTGAGTAGGATTCCAAAAACACGGACTATTATAGCAAGAATCAGTGAAAGAAATTACATCAAATTAGAAGGTTTCTGCACAGCAAAAGAAGCAATTAATAGAGTGAAGAGATAACTCAAAAATTGGGAAAAAATTTTTTCTAGCAAATCTTTTGATGAACTAATTTCTTGAAAAGATTATTAAAAGCTAAAAAAAAAACCCTTCCAAATCAAACAACCCAATCAAAAACTGGACCAATGAACTGAATAGCCACTTCATAAAAGAAGAACAAATGGCCAATCAGTAGATGAAAAATGCTCAGTATCTTTAGTTATTAGGGAAATGAAAATCACAATTACTTTCAGACTCCATCTCACGCCTGTCATAGTGGCTGTTGACAAAAATATAAAGAACAGTGAATACAGGCCCCGAAGGTGGGACAGAGCCCTTCTCTATTATTAGTAGAAGTGTAAACTGGCACAACCACTATGGAAATCAGTATGGGGATTCATAAAAAAACTAAAATTAAAACAAACATTCACTTTAGCTATGTCCCTCCTGAACATATTCCCAACAGAAATAAAAGTTTTTCCTGATTTCTCCTCACTCATTTCTAGCTTTTCATAAATATTTCTTAGAGTTTTTCTAGTTTTATGAATTCACATTTTAGATTTTTTTTAAAATCTAGTTATTTATCTAAATTGTCAATATTTACTCTTTCTTGACTTATCAACCTAAGAAATATATATTAAATACTTGCCATGTTCTTGTCATCCATATTCTACATTAGGGGTGGAAATACAACAGTGGCTTTTTTTTTTGCAAAATTACTAGCTGAGGATCCGGGGAAGATGGCGACCAGGTGAGCAGCAAGGGAGCGAACCTCCTTGATGGGCGCCGCCAGCTCGAGACAGACTTGGCGAGCGTGAATGCCGGGACCTCGGCTGGGAAGTTTAGACCCGGGAAGTTTAGACTGGGCATATTTCTCTGGGATGCCGGGGGAGATGTGGTAGGGCGGACCAGGCTGCCGGGGCGAGACGTGGGAAAGCCCCAGACGCTGGGAGCCAGGGACGATCCCCGCGGGGAAGAAGCTTGGCTCGGTCCAAGCGCAGTGGGAGTGCGGCCGCCTCGGTCCCTCCCGCCTCCCGAGCCAGTGCAGCCCCCCGGCGACTCAAGACGGAGATCGGCTTGCTGGCAGCAGAGACGCCCGGCAATCCCACGTTTCGCGCGTGTCGGGCGAGCCGCGCGGAGGACCCCAAGCGCCGCCGGAAGCGGAGAGAAAGATTTGCTGGGTCCTAGCACTCTGAGAGCGCGAACGGCTCGATCCCTCCCGCCTCCCGAGCCGGCGCAGCCCCCCGGCGACTCCCGACGGAGATCGGCTTGTTGGCGGCGGAGACGCCCGGCGGTCCCACG
>PVLD010032054.1:0-15050 GCA_004027595.1 Dinomys branickii
CTAAATTTGCATGTCTGTATATGGGTCCATACATCTACAATTCGAAGATATCAATGGATAAAGCAACAACAACTGTTGAGACCATATCACCTTGTCTATAGATTAGTTGTGATTGTACTATTTTCTATGATAATGGGTGTCTGTTTGTCAATAGGTTTTTGTACTTTTATGTTTCTAAAATAAAAAATAAATAAATAAAAAGCAAACACAAATCAACAATTCTGATTTCAGTGTTACTATACTCTTGTATATATTAGTACAACTGTTGAACAAAGGCTGAGTTGGAAGTGAGTTGTCGACTTTGATAAAGGCATACTATTTTACCTATGCTGAGATCAGTGAATGATTTGTCTATACTTTTGGAATGTATCTTGTGAGTTACCACTTAAAACACAGAAATAAAAGCCATAATTTAGAATGCTTGTTCTACCAAATTACTAGGCATGCATCCTTCAGTAAAGAAACGTCTGTCCTCTCAGCTAATTTTCCTTGAAATAGGCACAATGTTAGAATCTGCTTATCTGACTTTTTGATGATGTATGTCTTAACATTTAAAATCCCATTGTGTTTTTGAAGTTATAGTCTTGTGATGATTGGTACCTGTTTTTCAGTTCTCTGTTCAGAAGCTGACAATCTTCTTTTCAAAACTACCTGTTCTGATCTTTTTCTCCAATTTAATCTGATATTTGGATTCTTTTCCCATTGGGTTTTGAGATCATGGAACATTTTCAATATTGATTATCCAATATATGGCTTGTGAATATTTTCTCCCATTCATTAGATTTCTTTTCAGTCTTCCGGTTATTAATTTTGCAGTACAGACTCTCTTTAGGTTTCTGCAATCCAATTTGTCTAATTTGCTTTGTTTCCAGTGCTTTTTTGGTTTACATACGAAAAAATCAGTGACCAGGCCAATGTCAATAGATTTTTCATTATATTTTTTCTAACAGTTTTAAAGTTGAGGAATTACATCAAAGTCTTTGGTGCAGGTTGAGTAATATTTTAATTCTTAAACAAATGAGCTTATCAATCAGTGTTCTTTATTTTTATATGCCTTAATAGGCCCAAAGTATTTCATAAAAATAATATAATTAGTTTCCTAATAACAGTAGTGATGTAAACAATAAGGTTACAATTTAATGTTACACTAAATGTCCAAAGTAATGCAATATAATGAGGAAAGCAATGAACTAAAATAACAAAATAATATGAAATTAATACTATTATTTATTATTTAGTATCGTCAGAAAAGCCTTTTAACAAACGTAAGAGAGAAAATGAATTCAACAGGGTAATCCCAAAAGTTAACATACAGAGAGAAAGCTAAAAGGGTGCTCACTGGGGGCCGGGGATACAGCTCAGGGGCATAAGTGCTTGCCTAGCAAGCCTGAGGTCATGTTTGATTCCTGGTACCAAAAAAAAAATAGGGTGTGAGAACGGGAAAGGGTGAGTATAGAAGAATAGGATGAGCAGGGCATGGCGACACAAACCTGTAAACCTACTCTTTGTGAGGCTGGGGTAGAAGGATTGCTGCTAGTTCAAACCAAGCCTTAGCTACGTATCGAGTTTAAGGTCACCCTGAACTACATAGCGAGACTATCTCACTAAATAACAACAAAATGAAACAAAAAAATCCTTAAGAAGAAACAAATATATAAGACTGAAGCCATGAAGTGAAAATCTATGCAAATCCCATTTTGAACATGATGCCCAGTATAATGCAGGAAGCCACTGTCTATTGATACTGCTTCACTCTGGTTCACTTTAGCTTTTCTCACTTGAGCTTTGAAGTCATGTCCAAACAGTCATCCCAAGACCATTTACCCTTCTCTTTTTTTTCAGAGAGATTTACTGACTTCTTACTTTTGGGTTTTAATCTATTGTGAGTTGTTTTTTGTGTGTGTAGTTCAAGATAAAGATTGTTTCACTCTATTGTATAGATACGCTCTTTTGCAGCAAACATTTTTGGAGAGATTATCCTTTTCCTTTGAATTTTTTTCTTGGCAACTTTTAAAAACTTCACTTGGCTGCAGAGGTTGAGATTTAGGTCTCAGTTCTCTGTTCTGTTCTATTTGTTTGTGTCTCTTTTTATGTAGGTACTATTCTATTTTGATTTTGCTTTGATTATTATAGCTTTTAATATAGTTTGAAGTCAGAAAGATTTATGCATATGTTTTTGTTTTTCTTCATCAGCAGTTTTTGGCTATTCATATGCTTTGTGGTTCTATACAGACTTTAGATTTTTCTCCTATTTCTTTGAAAGCTATCATTGGGTTTTCTAATTATTAGAGTGAATCAGGGTATTATTTGGGTACTATGAATATTTTAACAATATTGAATCTTTTATTACATTAATGTATCTTTTCAGTTGTAATTGTCTTAAATTTCTTCCATCAATGCTTTGTTATTTTCAATGCATTCGTTAATATTTTATAATATTGATGACATTATAAGTGAGACTATTAATTCTTTCAAGAACATTTACTATAAAATCAATTAAGAATGTAAAATAATCCAAACAATTTTTGTGTCCTGGTTTACTGAATTCATTTATTAGTGCAACAGTTTTGTAAACTCTTTAGAGTTTTCTACATATATTGCATTGTCTGCAAACTGAGAAAATTTCCTTTCTTTTCTCTAGATTTGGATGTCTTTTATTTCTTTTTTTGTTTTGGTTTATCGTGGCAGTATTTTGCATACTATGATTAGTAGGACAGAATTGGCTTCCCATCCATGTACAAGATCTTAGTGGGAAATACTTCAGTTTTTCCCTAATGATTTTAAGTTTTCTATGTATTTTTCATGAATAATCAAGCCATTTGATGGAAAGATATTCCTTTCTCTTTTAATCACGAAGAATAGAAAACTTTGATTTTTGTACCAATGCCTATAATAATGTGCTATGAATTGTGTGTTCTGAACCAATTTTACATCGTAGAGTTGCTGGGGATACACCTCAGTGGAATAAGCACCTGCCTGGCAAGTGCATGGTCCTGAGTTCCATCCCCAGTACCCCCCCCCCAAAAAAATTGTGTCCATCCTAGAGTTAAAATCCACTTGGTTACAGTGCATAATATTTTTATAGGTTGCTAAGTTTGCTATGTGAATATATGATTTAAGATCTTTACCTCCATGGCTCATTAGAAGAACTGCCATGTAATTTTCAATTCTTGTGGTATCTTTGTCTTACCTTGATGACACTGGCCACATAGTATGAGTTTGTAAATCTTCTCATTATTTCTAGCTCAATTTTGTGGGCTTGTTCAAGATGTTTATTTTGATTCAGTCTCAGCAGTTTGCTTCTAGAAACTGGTTCATTTCCTCCAAGTTACCCAATTTATTGTCTAATTTTTTCAGATTCTCTTCCTGCTTCTTTGAAGGGAACTGAGGTTTGGATAATTTGAGTTAATTTGAGATAATGTGAGATAATATGAGAGCAAGGAGCAAAGAAACTTTTACTTCTATAAAATATTTCAAAACAAAACCATATATGTTTTCTGTGGCTGGATACCCAATACTGAATAGAGACATTGAATTGCCATAAAATGATAGTAGTATCTGAACAGTTTAAAGATAAATCTTAGACCTGTTAGTGTTCTCTTCCTCTCATTTTAGTAGTGTGTATCACTGTTCAAATCTTCATTGGAACAATTATTCTGACAGAAAAATTCTTCCCTGATGACAATGGAAAAAAATCACAATGTAATGTGATTAATATAATTTTTTAAATTAAAATATTCTTAACCCAAATTTAAATGTTAAGTTAAAAAAGGCATGTGTTTTTTTGACTTATCAGTATTTTATGTTTCTTTTCTCTACTGGGAAATATCTCTTTATATTTTGTAACCAAAGCAAAAATATTAACTGACAACCAGTCTTAGAAGTACTTGCAGATGTTTCAGAGAATTTTCCCTAAGTTCCGTTATATTTCTGAAACTTTCAGAAACCATTTTTAGAGATCAAATGAGGACCACTTTGAAAAGCTCAGCTTGATTAAGAAGAGGTAACACACATATAGGGAATAAAAAGAATTACACACAACTTTTTTGTGAAATTCTTCAGGGACTTCACTCCAGGTAGACAAATGTAGGAAGAGAGTTAAAGAGGATTTTAAACTTAGATGCTGGAAATCTTTTGACACAATTCTTTATAGCCATGCAAGATCAGTGGAAAGGATCAATAGAACTAGTAGTAAATTGGCTCACTGTTCTGAACAAAGATTTTTGGAGGGAAACAAAGATACTAGAAATAGGTTTGTGTAGCATAAGGTAATTTTTAAAATTCTGGGGCTATCTAAGTGGAAAACAAGTGTATAATTTTCTAAATAAATAAATTAATTAACTGAATGAATTTTAGTTTGAAATAATACTGGACTATATATGTTATGATCAATCAAATTTAAGTTTATGTAACAGGTGATGACCAACAAAATATACACCTTATCCTAATATTTTGGATATTTTGCTTTTAAAATGGAAATGAATTTTAGGGAAAAATAAGAATATGTTGATACAAGTAAACTTATTTACAGACAATACACTTATTTACAGACAGAATATGTTGATACATCTAAACTTACTTTACTGTAACTGCTTCATCAAGAATAGTTATTTGTTGAGAAAAGTGAAGGAATTTGACCCAACAATTATATGAAACAATAAAAAATTCCAAATCTAATTTAATAGATTTAGTCCGGAGCTGGGGATATAGCTCAGTGGAATAAGCGCCTGCCTAGCAAGCGCAGGGTCCTGAGTTCAATCCCCAGTACCACCAAAAAAAAAAAAAAAAAAAAGATTTAGTCCAAAATTTAACCGTACTTAATAAATCTACTAAAAATGAATAAATAACCAAGCAAATGATATGTATTGGGTCTAAAACTTGAATGGACCCTTGAAAAAGCAAGGTTTTGTGCTAAGCAATGAGTTTATTAATAAGTGTCTCCCTATTTCATGTTACACAATTGCTTATAAAACAATGACCCCATTGTGAAAGTCAGAAGAGCATAAACTCTTTTGAAAACCTAGTCTTTGTCCACGAGCTCTTTTCTAACAAGGAAAGAGCATGCTCTCTAGCAGAAGTCCATCTCACACCAGTTATTCTATAAAATTGCGGGATTTTAAAAATTGAATTTATATAGATTAAATATATCCTCCCAAGTTTGGAAACTTAATTCTGAATACAACAGTATAAGAGCTGATATTTTTCAAAGGCGGGTAAATCATGAGGGGTGCCTTGAGAAGAATGAATGATTAGACTGTTAAGGACCTGAGGACAGGCGTTCAGTCCTGGTCCTGCACTCCTGCTCTCGCCCTCTGCTTCCTCCCATCCTTGGCCAGGACGGACTTTACAATGTGCTTGCCTTACATTCTTCTGCATCTTGGCCTACAGATTCATGGATAAATATACATCTCTGCAATAAATCACTTGGTCTGCAAAACAATCACTTAATCTCATATATTCTGATATAATGGCAAAAATGAAAGCCTATGAATAAATTCCAAATACCTCCCAAGAATGATTTATTGATGAGTAGCATAGGCAGCACCTCAGAACTCTTAGATAAAGATAAAGCCGTCTGTCACACAGCAGCACATAAGACCAATGAAGTGGTTGCTTAAACAAGTGTGCATGGAACCAATTACATGACCAGTCACACTAATGATCTACAAAATGATTATAGTCTTGGGACAATAAAAATTAAAGATCTTTAAAGAAATTTCAGTATATGACCAGTCAGCGAACCGTTAAATATTTCATTTTATCAGTATTTTTACAATAGTTCGTGTTTAACAATGAGCATATGAGAGTGAATTTGTTAAATGATGAAATTCATACTAAAGGTATTTGGATATTAGCAGACCAGGGAATTATACAGAATGTTTCACATTCCTTGCCTTATTACTCCTTAAAGAACTCTATGAAACTAGTCGTTTGTTGTCCACATGAAATAGCTGAGAAAATGACCTAATAAGGCCCAGTTATGATATATTTCCAATCCCTTTCTATCTACTTATCCCATGTTCTTACACTCTATGTGACCCTACCTCACCCTTTTCATTCAAGAAGTTGAGGGAATTAGCACCAACATTGGACCAGGTACATGTGGAAAGGTTTGAATCGCATTTTAGTTAACTCTTAAAAGTCTTTAATGAGTGTTAGTATTGTCTCATACTGGTAAAATATTTGAATGACTGCAGGCTCACAGGGATATTGGGATAACTAAATGTAGTGTGCATCTGAATGAATTAATAAATAGCTAGGGGGTTAGGGAAGCACGTTTCTTGGTGTGTCTGGAAGAAATAGTTTATGAGAGAGAAAAAAAAGAAAGAATTATGAAGAATATGAATTGGAGAGTTCAAGGAAGATAAAAGAAAATTATAAAGTATTTTCTAGATAAATTATTTTTAACCGTTTATGTGAGCTAGATGTGGTGCTCAATGTTAGTTAAAAAATGACAAAGACTTCAAAGCTTTGATCTAATTTCTGTAAGTAATTCTATCTATATATTCTTTTCAAGATGAAGTGAAAAGTGACGTGACGTACGCACAGAATGTAATGAGAATACAGGAAAGGACATGCTACCCAGACTAAAAAGAAAATTCAGGATTATTTTGAAATATAATAATGTATATTCTGGATGAATAAGAAAATTATTTCCAGACAGTGGAGCCAGTATTAGGAAATACATGAAGGAACTGTGACTGAAATAAAATTCTTGAGTATAGGTACTATATAGCTTTATTTAGCTGTCAGTTCTCTAGGCCCAAGAGCATGGTACCGACCAGTACACTGCTACAGGAAGGGCTTCAAAGTGGAAGGCATCACTGTAGTAGAAATACAAACAGACAAAAACACCTCATGTCCAGTCAAGGAGGCAGACCAAGGAGAGGGACTAGGATGACTCTGTTTATAACAATCTTCTTTGCCAATTAACTTGAGGAGTGTCATAAACTCTTAATTGATCCATTCCTGGGGAAGAACCCCCACTGGCTTCAGGTTTCCCTGCTACCACACAATTCTTAGAGACCTCGTCACCTCCGCACAAGCACACTGAGGACCAAGCCTCGAGCACATGAACGCTGCGTGGACATGTGCAAACCACAAGAGACACAGTGGGGAGAACTTTGTGCTGAAAGGTAAGGAGCTTAAAGTTGAGCCGTACTTGGTAGATAACAAGGGGCAGATCATAAAAGCTGCTGGGAAATGCACTTGTTTCGCTCCTGAGTGCCGTGTTTGCCAAAAGGCCCACCCTAATCAGAGGACCTTGTTATAATCCTTACACAATCATTTGAGAATTCTCAATTTCATTTCTATTTTCAAGAGGAAGCAGAGTTGAATAAAAGTTCTCTAATACAAAAATCAGGAGGACGTGTTTAATTCCATTTGAAGAAAGACAGAAGTGGTTGCCATGACTGTCATTGCTCAGGATTGGACAATGATGTGGATGACATTAATATTGAATAATTGAAGCGGTCAAGAGAATGAAGTAAACAATGAGACCAATAATATGAATGTTAGATTCTTATGGAAAGACAAGCTATCAATACCTAGTAAGCAAGGAGATACCAGTTTTAAGGGAAAAAACAGGACTTGAGATGAGACAACCTGAGAATGCACGCGCTGAAAGACAAATGATGGATCCAGTGGGGAAGTCCTGGCGGACGCTAGTGTTCAAATACCTGCGGACGGGGGCGGGAGGGACGGACAAGCAAGAAAAAGGTTAAAGAGAAAAACATGAAGAGTCTGCTATGAAATGACATCAAAAATTATCCCAGGTAGTTAGGAGCTAGAAAATGAGAGAGAATTGTGAGTAGTGTGAGAAGAAAAGCAAACGTGGGGTGTGGAGTTGTGAATCACACAACTTTATTCACTCCTCTTTGAAGCTAAACAGAAAAAAATTACTTTAAAACAACTTTTCAAATGAATAATAAAAACAATAGTGAAACAAAAAATAACAACTCTTGAACCTGATATTGGGTAACAGTTTCAATTACAGAAAACAAACATGCAAGCTTGAGAGGGAAGAGCATCGGTGCACCGTTTGGCGATACTGTGTAAGAAAAATCAGATAAGACGTGAAAGAGTGGTTCAAGTGTCTGCAGTGAGGAAAAGAGGAAATGAGGTAAAGGCAGCGGGAGGCTTTTACTTAGATGTCAGGAAGACATTTGATACATTGCTGGATAAGATGCAGCTAACGAAAAATCAAGGACTTTGAATCAATGCAGTAACAAGCTAGAAAAGAAAGCAAGTGGAAGCAGAGATTTGCAGAAAATGGCAGTCCGTCATACCAGGAGGAGGAACAGCAGGATGCCTTTGTGCTCAGTGTTAGTATGCGTTCTGCTCAGCACCCATAAAACAGTTGTCAGAAGAGAACCACAATCAATGTCGACACTAATTTGAGCCCTTATTGGTAACATTAGCAACTAGAATTGACTGACTAAATGAAGTCCATTAGACTATGTTTCTGCAGACCAGTTCATCTTAAATTGTAATATTGTGCTGTTTATTTCAGATATCATTATGGGTCTATAGAGTAACTTATACAATGGCTGTTCTGATTTAGCAGACACTTAGAGAACAATGGATTGCTTGTAAATATACAAGAACGTTTTATAAGATGGTTGCCATGGCTCAGGACTTTACTTCTGGACAAAGCAAAGGGATAAACTCAGAAAAAGTGAATTACATAAAGGGGAGGACAATGATTTAAGGAACTATCATCTTAAGACTTTAAACTGCAAAAGATTATGTGAGCAAAAGCCAAAACTATGAAGAGCACTGAAATCAAATGAGAGAAATTAGGAAATTTGCATGAGAATTAATGGAATTAGGTATGTATGCTGTAAGATCAATGCAATTCCTGATAATTTGTCTGTTATGGGAAGTTACATCTTAACATATTTTGAATTATTTCTATATTTTACCATTGAAAAAGAGGATGTATTTTGACCTCATTTGAATCAAATAGCGTGAATTTTCTCTTAAATATGTTCCTTCAATTATCTCCAGAAATCTACAAATGGCATTATACATCAAATGGATTGACATAAATCTGGAATCTGTCTTCCTCTGACTATGTCTCCAACCTCAGTTCAATACCCCCACTAATATATTTATTTGTTCATTTATTATTTTATGAAAGCCTACTGTATCCTAGGCACTCTCCTAGATTTTCGGGAAACAGCGAGGTAAGATATTCTCTAGCATTCCCGGTTTATTTTCTAATAAAAAAAGCAACAAAAGTTTATGAAGCAAGCAAGCAAGCCCGTAAATATATGACACATGGACAGTAGTATTAAGTGCTATGCTAAAAGATTTTATAGTTAATTTATTGAAAGGAATTGTTAATGTGTAATTGTTTGATCAATCTTGCATGCCTATATCTGGTTAAATGTGCAACCATTTTGAAGATGACATTGTGTAGTATAACAATCATTGTTAATACCCTACCACCATGTTTTGAAATTTTGTATACTTTTTATTGTTCTCTATGATGTTTTGTTTATGTATTGTTTTTGTTATGTTGGTTTTCTTAAAATGAAAAACAAAACTTATATGTATATATAAGAATAGCTGGAATAGGTGTATTGCTACTGTATATGGTTTATTGAGAGGAACAGTCAATGCTTAAAACGTTTTTTTCTTGATCAATTTTGCACGCTTGAATTTGGTTATTAGAATGACCGATCTGAAAACAACAAGCAGTATAAGAACTACTGTTGAACTCCTATCATCTTGAATGGTGTCTTGGTTACTTTTCTTTTGTTGCTGGTACAAAATACCCCATGCCCAAAATGAAGGAAGGAAACGTTCATTTAGCTTACTGTTTGTGGAGGTCTCAGTCCATACTTGGCTGGTTCTGAGGCAGAGTGGCACAGGGCAGAGAGCAAACATTCATGGCAGCAAAGCACAGCAAAAACAACCAGCAAAAGGGAGGAATGGCTGCAAGCAGCCTCTTTTTCTGCCTTACATTGTAAACAGCCTACCCCCACCAAGAGGGCGTGTAGCTGTCACGCAATCTCCATGCCCTCCTCTTCCGCAGGCTCAGGATGTGTACAATAAGCACCCCGGCTTCCTGCTGAGTCATGCTGGACTCCCCAATATGCTACACAATGTGTAAACCATAACATACGGTGAAGCTCTGCACAATTTCCAATGTTTTTTTTTAAATCATTTATTTAAAAAAATTTTTTTTACTTGTTACTGTCTGCTTGTTTGATCAGTCTTACATTCTTAGGTCTGATATACTGAGCATTGAAGATAACATGTAATGTAGCAACCACTGTGAATTTCTATCATTTTTGTCTTGAGGTCATGTATCATTTTCAATGTTTTTGTGTTGTTTTGATTTTGTCTTCATTGCTGTTTCATCAGGTTTTTTTAATTTTTAAAATAAAGAAGATTTTATAGAATAATAGGTACTGTTAATTGGGTGATTTTTGATAGTGGAAAGAAAGGACGTGTTTGCTCAGGTGATACTGAAGAGGAATAGAATGTGCACCGAAGTTTTCCAAGCTCTCCAGACTGAGTTAAGTGTGCAAAAGTGCTGAGGCAGGAAGTTACTTACCAGCCAGAAGAAAAGCAGAGACCACTGTGGCTGGAAAATAGTATGAGAGAAAGCAGAGGAGAAACCTTTTGAGGAGAATAGTGGGTAAATTGTTCACGTAGAAGTCTGTCCTGGCTGGTGAGAGGTAAAGTCTTGGGATTTTGCTACGATTTTTATTTGGTTTTCAACCAAAAACATTGAAATTAATACAATGTGAATTATTTGTGAAGAGCACTCCCTAGCAACAGTATTGCAAATAAACACTAGCTGCTCAGGGACCGAGATAGAGTCCAGTGCGGGCCCCTAGTGTCAGCAGTCTTGGCAGATTCCCAGCAGGTCCTTTATGGCTTTATTGGGCAGGACGCTCGGGGTTACGGGTTTGAAGGACAGGTTGAGTATTTACTCGCAGAGCACCTGGGCTCCAGTCATTCCCCAAAAGCCTGAGGTCACTTGTTCACACAGGTGGCGACTGCACACCCGGAGGCCATTCTCAAGTCATGCAACCGTGAGCTTTATAGATGTTTGGTTCATTGGTCTTTCCTCTTCTGCAGAAAGAGAAAAGAACACTTTGAAGAAATACTTCGTTCTGTCCTCTTCTGCAGAAAGAGAAAAGAACACTTTGAAGAAATACTTCGTTCTGCATTGAGAGTAAATCCCTTCTGGGAAGGGGGAAATGTTCTCAACGCTTCACTCTGAAAGGTACGCCTGTGACTCTGAGGAGAAAAATTTAATACCTTAGTGGATTCTATTCTCTTTGGCGTTGCCTGACAAATAGTCTTTTAACCTGCATGTCAGTGCTCTTTACTCAGAGATCCTTGATCTTGTAGGGATGTGAACATATTCACAGCGCTTTGTCTCTTCCATCTTTCACGGCGTTTTCTGCACTTCTCCATCACTCACTGGGCTGTGGCCGTGACAGCTGGACCTCTCCTCGTATTTGAGTGACTTCCCTCTGAGGGCCCACTGCCGGACACCCTCTCTGCCAAACCTTCCCGTGCTTGTCTTCTCAATTTCCTTTTGGTTTCAGTTCAAAATCAGCCCCTCAGAGAAGGGTTTACCTGATATGACAAATCCCTGTCAGAGCCCCTACGCCCATCCTGCTTTATCTCTACTTGAAATTTCATCATACATTTTTATTTTTGTCCACCCGTGATGGCTATTCTAGTGTTAAAATGGTGTCATTATCCTAGTTATATATGTATCTTCCCATATAGATATATTTACTGATCAAATGATTAGCTTCAGTGTCTGAGTAACTATCTATTGTTAGGCAATTTGGCAAGAGTGATAGATCTGATTTTTAAAACAAATTGATACCACAACCATACAAATCAATCTAAAAAGGAGCAAATCAAGAAAATAAAACCTGATAAAAGAATGCTTAAACAAATTCAAATAAAATGACTAGAATGCATAATAGAGGCTATTACTTGGTTTTGCTTGACATTGCTTTATTAACATTTGGGTGTAACTCTTTAATAATATTCCCAGGCAGATAATCAAATATTGACTATCTTTACATAGTACATATTTTCATATATAAATATTACAACATCTATTTGTATCGGTCTATATAGAGTGATGTATCATCATATAATACAATGTGACACTTTATAGGTGCTGCTTTGAAACTTTATTTATGAATATCTCTCATATCATTGTAGAATATATGAAATAAAAGTTACAGATATTTAATTCTTTATGCCATTTAATTTACATATTTTTTCTTTGATATTTGAACTACTTGATTTACCAATATAATGCTCCATTGTTTTGTGTCATCCAGTGACAGGAAGGTCCAAACTAAGTAAAGCTGGCTACAAACTGGTGCTCTCAACAAATCTTGAAGCCTGGATTTGGTATATGTTTGCCCTAGAACAATAGCGTCAATCCACAATCATGAACATGCCAATCTACGTGTTGGCTATTATTCAAATGCTAATTAATAGTTAGTTATTACATCTTTATCCAGCTTGATATAGTTCTCAACTTTGTATATCTTGAATCCAGAGAGAGGAAATGTCACTTACTGGGGCAGAGAACACTAAACATGACACAGAAAAAGATACATTGGACCGAGGCCATAGTAGCATTAGACTATGACAGACGACTTCTGAGATACCTATAGTGTACCGTACAGAGCTGCACAGGAATTGAATTTGAATATAATTCTAGACTTTACAGGAAAATGTGGGTAAAATGTATGCTAATAGTTGTGCAGCTATTAACAATATGGTAATCAATAAAATTATGCAGAGTAGACAAAGTAAACCAAAACTTCTATTTCTAAATATTGAAAACTCTTAGTAAAAAAAAAAAAAAAAAAAAAAAAGAAAACTCTTAGTACTTGTACCATGAGCAGAGAAAAACTCTCAAAACGAATGAGAAAAAACCTGAAAAATGGGGAGAGGAAAGGAGAGTGAGACTCAAAAAAGTGAACAGGATGATCAAATTCATTTGCTATAGGACATCTGATAGTGTAAAATAGAAAGATTTACATATCTTAAAGATTGAAATCAGTCCAATGATCCCACCTGTGAGGACATTCCTACTGAACTTGACAACAACCTTTTGGATAGATTAGATGAGATGAGTGCCACACCACAACGAGATGTGCAGGAAATTAGAGGTAAAAAGTGAACATGGTCATTACAGGCAATTTTTTCAAAAAGTTTTCTGTGAAGGGAGAGGCTAATTAACAGAGGTAAAACCTTGGAGTGTCAGAGGAAATGGGATTCTGATGCAAGTGGATGGGAAAGACTTAAAAAGAAATGTCATTCCTTGCACTCAGATGGTAAAGAAGGCAAAAAAGACAGCTGTCTGAGGTACTGAAGAGCACAGATAATTTAAAGATAGTTTATATCTGAAAAGAGGAACACTATATTATAAAGCTTCCGGGCTGGATTCTGTTCTTTTTTTTTTTTTGGTACAGGGGATTGAACTCAGGACCTTGCACTTGCCAGGTAAGCGCTTATGCCACTGAGCTATACCCCCAGCCCCTGGATTCTGTTCTGATATAAACTTAAACATAATTATGTAAACTTTTCCGTTAAACTTCAGGCAAAATAAAAATTATATATGCACATTTCAAGCATACAAATTCTGCCATCCTATCCTTGTGTCATTCATTTTCTGAATTTCTATATTGTGCAACATAAGAAATATAGTTACCTACATTTGATCAAAATTGGGTTTCTTCTCTTACACCAGATTTTGGTCTTATATTCTGATCATTTTAACTTTGTCAAAAATAGAAATCATATTCCCTATGTCAATGTCTCTCAATTTTTTTTTGGTAAATAGATTATAAATATATTAGGATTTGCTATTAATATGCTCAGTTGCACTGACTAAATTCTTGCAGCGTATCGGGAAGGCAGTAACAGAAATTGTAAATTAATGAACAGGGTAGTAGTCCAATAGACCTATTTTCACTGGAGCAAGTGGGAAATGGGACATGGCACCAGGGGCGCATATTGTCAATCCTTAACCTACATGATAATAATTAAAATGAGATCAAATATACATATCTTACAGAATACAGTTTAACACATAATAGAACCTCTCAAAATATTAGATATTTTTAATATTATTCACTACTGTTTGGACTTTTCTGTTTTTACTAAAGAAAGATAAAGGATGGGAAATAATACTTCATAGCTGACTTTTTTCAGTGATACACAGTTCTGTGTTTATATTGCAAATGCATTTCAGGTGTGCTGCAACATATTGCCATGTGGTTTTTATGCTCATTAAAATAATTTATGATGTTTTTTAGCAACTGACATTCATCTACAATCACTGGAACTATATATGGGAATGAACGATGTATGATATCATGTAATTCTTCCAAATTTATTATTTCTTATATTTATGTGCTGGTATTTTTTCATGGCAGAAGCACCTGATCATTCTCTACTGATTATACAGTGCAGGGAGATCCTTCACTGGCCTTTGATGCATTACTTGTTCTGGTGTATGTGTAAGTGGAATTGCTTGCACAAGTGAATGCTGTGTTTTGCTAAAAAGTTTTGCTTTTTGTGTTTTTTTTTTTTCTTTGTACCTGGAATTGAATTTAGAGCCTCACGCTTTCCAAGCCAGCACTATGCCACAGAGCTATATCTCCGGCCTCCTAACAAGTTTAAAGTAGAGAGTTTTATTTTCATTGAATTAGATCTTAATTTTGGGAAATGTATTAAGCAAAAGAAACAAAATGTTTCATTTCTTAATAATTGTTGTTGATGTCATTTCTAACTACGATCCTATGTTCCAAAATATAAATACCTTTTTAAAAAATCATTATTGGAGTATCCGGGGAAGATGGCGACCGGGTGAGCAGCAAGGGAGCGAACCTCCTTAATAAACACCACCAGCTCGAGACAGACTTGGTGAGCGTGAATGCCGGAACCTCGGCTGGGAAGTTTAAACTGGGCGTATTTCTCTGAGATGCCGGGGGAGATGTGGTAGGGCGGACCAGGCTGCCGGGGCGAGACGTGGGAAAGTC